>WHPZ01552431.1:0-10167 GCA_016617965.1 Macrosiphum rosae | reverse complement strand
TATAAACCTTAATATATTACTTATTATCATTTTTCATTGTAGTTTCATTTGACCAGGGTTTTTCTCGATCCATTAACAATTCTGTAGCTTTAAAATATTCTTGACTTGTTTGACATTTCATACTGGAAATTTATAAAATATTAGAAATATTATTCAACAAGAAAAAAATATTTAAAAGTTAAAGATTTAGGCTTAAAGAAACAGGCAGTGAATAGAATATACAAATATTCAATGTATAGTTAGTTTGAATATTTATAAAAATGTAATCCTAGCAGAATAAAAATGTAGGTATCTTATGAAATATTATTAAATAGAATACTGTGATTTGTGAAACCATTCAAGCCAAAGTTAAAATTATCATTTGATTTTATATAATAAAAATTATTTAGTGAAGAAATAAAAAAATAGTTAAAACTTAGAACACAGAATGACAGAAAATAAAACATGCTAGATAAATGTTTGAATCTTTACTCTATTCAGAATGAGAACAGACCGCAATTGCACGACGCAACTGAGCTTTTCGAGTTACCAAGCAATAGCGGAAGATTCATTAATAAGACAGTAATGATTGTATACGATCATGCGCGATTACCCATCCCGCTGCCGTGACAGTAGCTAAAGGTGACTGTTACAGGTAGGGCAAACATGTTGGGCTTTAGTAGGGATAGATGAGTAAGCAACAACTGGTTTTTTCCGTTGTCTGGTCTCTTATTATTCTGAATAGACTATAATCGTTAGTTATATTAATATAACAACATCATAATATGAACTAGTAATATCAGTGTGCTTCAAATATTTATTTTAAACAATAAAACACAATTTATTTAACCAAATATGTGTATTTATCCCCAACCTAGACCATGAACACACTCTACTAACATCTCTTGTATTATCAATAAAAAATAATAGTCAGAAAAATTATGTTCTCAAACCACATGCGCACACAAACATTTAAAGTTGAGATAACAACTGATAATATACAACATTATTTTGAACTGTGCTGATTTAAGTTGTTCTAAAAGTGTCACATCTACCAGCGGAATTCACTCCAAACAGAAGTGATGTAGTTTTTACATGACCACAGGTTATTAATTGGAGTTTTACTATTATAATCTACAAATAGTTAAACTTTGGAAAATAAATTACATAACATTATTTGTGTGAAATTACTTATAGATAACCATAACTGTTCAATAATTAACCGAAAAATAAAGTTATAACTCTTTTTAAAAATACATCCATCACTTTGGGAAAATATTTTTTTTTTAAATATTGTATAACAATTCATACGTTTTACCAATAAGTTAACAATAATAAAAACTAAGAATACCCCAAGTTGTATATTTAAAATGTCCCATAATTAAAATTTGGAATACCTTCTGGTAAATGACAATAAATTTGAACCATAGTTTTTCATCCAAGCCACCTGTGTTCAGTATCATTTTCCTAATGCCCAAAGGGTTTATATAAGACATGCTATCACGGATAGAGAACATACCATTTTCACAACTGGCGATCATGGTTGTATAGCATTATTAAGTCAGGTCTATAATAGGTTCTCACTTCTTAGCCCAGGTAGGGGTATATACACACAATATACTTGAAACATATTTATGAATATAAGTTAAAGGAATTTAGGTTACTAAGTTACTTAATTGTGCACAGTTAAATATGAATAGGTATATTTTAAAGTCTGAATAGAATAAATAAAACGTAAATAGTTTAGAATATAATAACAAAAATTAATTCATTGTATATTTCTATAAATTGTATTGTAATATATTAAAAACTATAATTAGGATCCAACCACTCCATGCATACTCGATACATACCTGAAACATATTCCATATATGAAGTGGTTATAACCAACGAGTAGTTGAATCAGATGAATTTGGATAATTAACCATCACAATGTTTCAGATGAAACATGGACCATGGATAACACCATTCATCATATTCAAATTTATAATTTACTAACAGTATTGTTATAATGTACTGAAAACCAGATGGGGACTTTTCTAAAGCCAGGAATAGAGCTATGCATATTTGTGTATAAATTATTTAAATACAAAATTAAACTTACGTAATATAATGTAAATCATCAGTGAAATTGCTGACCATCATCAGAATTAAAGTGCGTGTAGTGACCAATGATGTAACAGCAGGACTTGCATATGTAGTAATCAATGGACCTAAGTTTTCTAAAGCTGTCTGCCGCACAAATTTACAACTGTCACTAAGTAATCGTCCAGCTGCATCAGTAATTGGCCCTTGCCTCAAAGCATCATCACAACATACTGATAATGGAGTAATAATATCAGCACATGTTTTCCGAATAGTGCCCACACGATCATTACACATTTCAAAATAACGAGGCAACTATAAAAACAATATAAATAAAGATAATTTAACACAAAAAAACCTTATATTATGTTAAAAACTAAAAACAAAATAGCTTACCAATACTTTGATTTTATGGTCTATATCCAATGCATGGCCAAGTTCAGGAAAACTCAATAAAGCCGCGAGTCTGACATATATACAATCACTATGGCTTTTGTTGATTAAGAATGGCAATACAGTTTTGCACAGGACATTGTCATTTATTTTCAGAACAATTTTTCCTACTAACTGATAAAAAAAAAAAAAAAATATATTAGTAATGAGCAGGTAATAGCATCTGTGTTAAATTAAAAATAATTTACAATGAAAAAAAAAAATCTTTATATAAATATTAAATATGAACATTGTGATAATTTGAAAAAAAAAAATATAGATTGTAGAAATTGCAGTGCTCATACAAAGCTGGCTGTGATACGATATTAATTGAATTTAAAATGAAAACCAGGACGTTTCACAACCACTTTGCCGAGAACCACAATTCCTCAGTTATCAATGAAATGAAGGCGGATCCATGAAGAAATCTCAACTCGTAACGCTCATCAAAGCTGGCTGTGATATGACTCAATATACCAACATTTCACAGTTACTTTGTGAGCATCTCAAGCCAATGAGATATTGATTTGAAGAATACGATTAGCCGCCAAAATTGTCAAAAACGGCTGTGATATGAATATAAATATCAACACGTCACATCCGATTTGACCATTTGGACGCCTTCGAATTATTATCATTCTGGAATAATCAATACATTTAAATTTATTATAATAGTGTTAACTCTAACAATAATTAAAATATAGATAAGACGTTTGTCGTATCTGTATAATGTAACATACGAATAAAAATAAGATTTTACTGCTAAAACACATACATGTAGTAATACATTTATTTTATTTTATATTACCAACTGCTTGTAATTTTTGATTAAGAATTAAACAATAAATACTTTTACATAATCATATCAGTTTTTTTTTAAATTATTATTCCCAGGCTTTTCTACAAAATGTATGAGTTCATATCAACAATACGTACATACTATTTATATCAAAATTCAAAATATAAACTACGGTAAAAAAAAATAATTTTAAACAATTTAAATGATTTAATTAAAATAGTTAAGAAAAAACACAATTCTAATTCTAATCATCGTAGATAAAATTATGGCCGATCAGTCGATTGTACCACACACATCGGCTCATCAAAGTGGCTGTGATATGAACAGTAAAAAAAAACACTTCACATCCATTTTGACGGCCTATGTTGGGCATTAGGTAGATTTGAAAACGGTTGACCAATATCGATCCGGTGCTCATCAAAGCTGGCTGTGATAGTCAAAGAAAATGAACACTCTACGACAGCCCGCTTTGACGGCAACAGATCGACTCCAAAGGCATGCAAATTTGCTGTCGTTTAAAATCGATGCAACATGAAAGACAAGATAGTGAGACAATCTTAAATATACCACATCTCACTACCCATGTCTTTCAATAGGCAACGATCACATTATCAAAACGGCATTTTTCTTTAAACATAACTTTAAACTTATACAGATATAAACAAAGAAAGAATCACAGTTATTTACCGTAACAATGTTATTTTGTACATGGAGATCATCTGTGGAATTGGCTGCTAATATAAGTGCTGGACACACAATGTCTTCAATGGTCTTGTTGTTGATCACACCTTTACTTATAATGTAAGTGAGAACCATCTGAGCACGCATTATTACCTATTCCAAGAAAAATATTATTCATTATTCATTTTAAGATGTTATATCAATGTACCTGTTCTGCTGGATCAGATAATGCTTTGATAATAGCTGGGAGTAAGAAAGAATGTATGTAAGATCTGAGGTCCTCGTGTTGGTGAAAAACCGTGCATAAATAACCAACAGTACTGACAGTGTCGAACCGCATCAGCTTGTCTGTAAATATATGTTTTAAAATTTTAAATCAAGATTTCGTACGTATCCTGTACATTAAGGAAAAAAAATACCTTCGTCTTTTGTCATTTTTTCTATCACAGTGAGTATGTCCGGAATCATTTCTACATGTTCCTTTATCACAAATTTCATACAGCATGATATATATTTTGGAGTGGTATTCCTGTTAACAAACAATTATGATATGATTATGAATCAAAAAAAAAAAAAAAACTTTAAAAAGATAGCCTTATGAAATCATAAATGAGTCATGCAGAAAATTAGTCACTGCAATTTCTTTATTATAACATAAAATATTCAATGTGTCAAATGTTTATTAGGTTATGTTTCATTGAAGACATATCAACCATTCAATTTTTTTTCAAATTATAGAAACTTTATAGAAGTTTTTGAATATAAACTTTGAAAATAATTTTAATGAATGATATAAAGGTATTTCAGAGTAAATACCACACTATATTTATATGGAATTTGACAATTTTACATTGAAATTACCCTTAGAAATATTAAATCATTGATAGGTATTAGGTACATCTCCTTAAATAAACAGATATTTTTTACCCATTACTTAATATTTTAATTATTGAATCTAGGTAAAAAAAATCCCTAAAGCTATAGATCTTTTTTATTAAAAATTGATTACTTGAATGATAGTTATTATATTATTTTAATATTGATACTTAAATAGGTACATTATATTGCTATATAAATATTTATTTATTTATTTAGAAAGAGATATGTATACTCTTTGGTAATAAAAATTAAAAGTACAGTTGTACCTACCTACAAGTTGTACCTCAGTTTGACAAATATTATACCAAAATTATTTAGGTATTATATTATAAATGAGTTAAGATTTTTAAATATAATCGTATTCCTGTTTATGAATCTTTTCCTAACATCTTAAATGATTTTTGAACTGAAGTATTAAATATGGTAATATACTACAATTATCAATTTTATAATTAAAAGTTATAACTAATAATATTATCTAGACGAATAAAAGTAATAACACCGCAATTATTTATATTTAGTGGTATAGTTAATTTCGTATATATATATATAGTTTATATAGTAAATTCGGCGACTATATAAGTAACAAATTTGTTTAGATTTTAATGTAAAATTAAAGTATGATTTAATAGTCAATCATTTTATATAGCCCACCCCAAAAATGATTTCTATACACGCCACTGGAGTGAATTGACTTCTTCTAATTATTTAAAGTTAAGATCATCATCTAGGCAATATCAAAGGCTTTATACTATATTTTAATTTTAAAGCGGTTTATGAGTATTTTTATGATGTACAATTATAAATAAATATTTGCTTTGGGGATTTTGGATATTTTTCCGATTACCAATGATCGAAGTTCAACAACTAGAGAACAGGCAGACACTTTCAAAAATAGTTTTAATTATAAACATAGAACCTATAAGTACCTACCTAGTATTTATTTATTTATATATATTAATATATATAGATATACAGGTCCAAGACCACGATACCAGAATACGTGCATTACACAATAACAAATAAATATTTTACGTGCGTAAAATTTGCGTTTTTTTTATAGTTTAAATTGTCAATAAAATTGTTAAATTAAGAGGATTAACACTTTTAATGACATGATGATCATGGGTTGAAAAGTTTAAATGGAAAAAATCAAATTTATAATTCGTAGAACTAGCACGAAATCATTTTCAATTAAAAGTTTTAAATAGTTTTATTAATTATAAAATTTAGAGAAACGTATTTAAGTACCTACCTATATAAAATACAATTTGTTTATGAAAATAGCAGGTATTAAATAAAAAAGTAATTAACTCAAAACTTAAAGTAATAAATAAATTCACAATAATTGGATTCTTCAATTTCGTTTTATTTTCAAAACTGTTAAGAGGACCTCTGCGCATGATATGACGTTGTCTCCGTCTTACACATATACGAAATTGCAAATTTCCGTTAACCAGTTTCAATTATGTGGCAGTATGCTGTTAGTTTTGATATTAGAACGAATTTACCTATTATCAAACTTTTGGGTAAGAACATTATCTGTGTTCTCTCAAATCGATATTTTTTACGATATTTTAGTTGAAAAGTTAACTCACTAAAAATTTAAAATATCGTAAAAATCTGATAGAGATAACACAGATAATGTTCTTGCCTAAAGGTTTGATAATAGCCAATAGGTTTTTATAATTCACTCTAATATCAAAACTTACAGGCAACAGCACGCTGTTGGAACTGGTAAACGAAATGTACCTACGTGTAAAGACAACACAACGTCCTCTTTTTATTCAACAAATAACATGTTTTGAATTACAAAAATGATAATTTAAACTTTGGTTTACTACCAGACAAATTTGGATAAAAAACAACTAATGGCATTTAATTATAATATGTGAAAACTAGCTGAATAAAAAATTGTGATTAATTATCTCCTTTTAGGTGTAATTCGCTGTGGCCGCTGTGCATATGGAAGCAAAATCAAATTATATTTTCATTTTTAGCCATCCCGCACGGAGTTAAACGTGAGTCTCGCTTATGGTTATGCGAACAGTATATTATTATCAAGTAAGCAATCTACCTGCCTTAGATTAGACAAAGTGAAGTGGGTGATAAAATATAGCCTATAGCTTTGTAGTAGAAAAAAATGTTTATACAGTGTACTTAAAATAGTATTGAAGTCATAGTTGATCATCCCGGATTTTTAGGAGTATTAATATATATTTTATTTTATTTTTAAGGACAAATCGTGAAATAACTAGCATATTATGAAACATTCAACCAAAGGCAACCACTAATAAACAAAAGAAGTTTCAATTTCCACCGTGAATCATTAGATCCCTGTTTGACCACCTCTTTAAAATATGAATATCAGAAAATCCTTTCTTATTGTACATCTAGATCATTAGAGGAACCTACTATTCCAAATATCAAATTCGTACGTTTTGTATTTTAAAACGTAGTTGTATATTTAAATTATATATTGCTTGATAGATGGCGCCACCGTTGTATTCTTACAACACCTTATTTTCCCTTTAAGGTGTTGAATTTCCAAAAATCTTTTCTAAGCAGATGCCTACGTCATAATAGCTCTCTGTATGCCAAATCTCCCCCAGTTCCGTGCAGTGGTTCTGGCTAGGCGATGATGAATCAGTCAGGACATCAATCAGTCAATCAATTTTTTTCATGTTTACCCCTTTTAACCCCCATAGGGTTGAATTTTGAAAAATCCTTTCTTAGGGTTTTTTGTATCATAAAATGAAACTACTATCCAAATTTCATAGTCATAACTTCAACGGTTCCGGCTAGGCGATGATGAATCACTCAGGACAAGTCATTTTATTAAGATAGGTAGTGTAAAATATGAAATATGTCAATTCCATAACGGATATTTCAAAACTCCTGCTAACATTTCGATCAATCGGGACGGAAATACATTTTCGATTTCGTTATGTTAAAGCGTCATTTCAACCGGTGGGCGTTGTTGATGAACGAACTACAAAATTACGTATGGTCAATATAAATAAAATAAGTGTCACGTATGAAAATGTTTGAAATGAGAAACGACTAACGAGGAACAATGATTGATAAAATATGAATCATCGGTAAACATTAATGCCACCTTATGTGTTATAGGGTTAAAACCACAAATCACATCGATTGGAAATTTGAATAGGACGTAGTTTTCATCAAATAACATAGTGTAAATAATAACAAAGTAATGTGCGATCATTTTAACACAAATCAGGGTATATTTCTGTTTTACTGGATACCCGTTTTTGTTGCAATATTTTTTTGTTTTAACGTACCTAGGTAGATTATACGTACTGTATAGAGTTGAAAACTATACTGGATGCTGAAAACGATGGAGGAGTTAGAATTTGTCGATTGGACTTATTTTGAAGTCCGAGATCCACCTAAGGTGATTTTACATAGCAAGTTGAGGTATGTTTTGGATTTGTCCATGTTACATACGTTTTATCATTATCATTATTATTATAGGTTATGTTTTTAAATACTATAACTTATAAATATCTTGTACACACGTATCGTGCTTTTTAATAGTTTATTAATTAATTATTAGTTATGACAACAGTATTTGTTTTAATATAATATATTGTTCTATGTTAAAAAAGACATGTCATACACAATATTATATTTTATAACAGTCCGAGCGAGCGATTAATTACGCTGAGTGTATATGAAATTTTAATTTCAATACAAAGTCCAAGCACCAAATTTTGATTTCACCATCGTTAACAGTATGCTTAATTACATACGTTAAAACAAAAAAAAAAGATGTCCAATAAAGTATAAAAGTATTCAAATCAGCAACTGCATAAGAAATTTAGTGTATTTTTAAGTTTAGAAAATCCCGTGTTATTCAGCTCGTTCAGGTATTATTCATTCCAACAGCCAAACAAAGTGTAACATTCATGTTCTGTTATAATGAGAAAATGGCGAAAGGAGTGTGATAAATAATTAAAAAGAAAACTAAAGCTATATTAAATGTTTAAAAATTTTATCGACCGGATTATTCACCATGCATAGTCTCGAGTATACGAAGACTAGGAGGGATACGAGAGTGAAAGGGAAAAAATATAATAATATAACGTCACGGCGGCAGCGTTTACATTTTTAGGGTGTGGTGGGCGTTCTAAACATAATAATAATAACAACGCGTAGAAACAGGGGTTGAGATATGTAATGTGTATTGTGTATGTGTGGTACGTTCCTGATCGTAATAATTCTCTCTCACGATGACTATAACACACACTCAGTCTAAACGTACGCAGCACACACACGCACAGGACTACCAACCAACCCGCACTGGAAAGGGGGAGAGCGAGCCCGCGAGTCAGACATCGAGCGAATGCAACGCGGTGCACATTTGAAGTTTGAACCGAATTACATCAACAAAAGGGCAGCACCTCGCCGACGACTATTCCACCATAAACCCATGCTATGAGACGGAGGAGGGGCATAAGAGGACGTGCCGCCGACGGGCCGGTTCAAGGTCAACGGCTCTAAATTAAACGTGGACGAAAGAAATATAGGATGAATGATCATAATTATTATTCCCAAGTCATCGTAAAGAACGCGCTTCTGCCGACATAACAACGATAATATTATTAGTTTTAACGGAAAAATCGAGCACGTGGTTTATTTATATATGATATAATAATAATCATCTTCATCTTCGTCATCATCATCAACGAACCTAGACGACGAGTATTATTGTCTCACACTTACGTACGGAGGTGGAGGCGTTTTGTGCGTGATATAAAAATGTAAAGGCGCACACGACAATATTCAAAGTGTGCGTATAATATACAACAGACCGCCGATTACACGCGCGTCGTCTACGCGACAACACACGATTTTCAAGTTCAAAATCGCAGTGCTCTATTCATGCTCACGCGCGACCGTTAAGAGACATTGGCGACTGTGATATGCTGCGCGCGCACTTTGGCGAAAACAAAACGTTTCCACCGTAAAATGATATTATCGTTTTGTAGTAATAAATACGTATATAGTAGTACACGCATTTACGATAACGATAAAATATCTGTTCGTCTGTCTTTATGACAGAAATATAGAAGGGGTGGTTTCAGAGGTCATAGAAACGAGTACCGATGATGATGATGATGACGACGACGATAATAATAATAAAGTCGTCGGGCGTTGTCGTAAAACATTCCCGTCGATAATAATAGTAGTCGGTAGTCACTACTCACTACCGGGGGGATGACACTGACACACGGAATCCCTGCGCGATCGATAGTTATTTTTCTCCCTCCAATAGCACGTCGCCG
>WHPZ01552338.1:0-10403 GCA_016617965.1 Macrosiphum rosae | reverse complement strand
ATTATTAATTCAGATCTATGGTTTAGTCGTTATACATTGCTAGTTGGTACAATGGTCCTCGTGCCGAATATGTAAGGTAGTATTAATAAAATGCTATAATATTCCTATCAAATAGTTGGCGAATATATTATAGCTTTTTATTATTATTATTATTATTTCAACACTTTTTTTTATGCACGAGGAGCTCCGCTACATATATATATTATAGGAAAACAGATATATTATTGGAAAGGTATTGTCGAATAAAGTTGTACAAAAAACAACTTTTTAGTTTTTACACAATTTTTTTTTTTATTAGAAAGTCAAATACATACATAGTTAAAAATAAATAAGTACATAATTTAATTTGATTATTTTGCCCCAATAAGCGTAGCTTGTGGTGGGACAAATGAGTTATATATGTTTACAAACTTAAAATAGAATTAAAGAAAGAAAAACAAAAAATAAAATAAAAAAGACTGTAAGCTGTTAATATAACATTAAAACTACAAAATTAGTAAACTACGACTTTAAGTCTACAAATTAAGATTTTTTATTAAGTGATTAAATATAATTTTTTTTGTTATTTAAATAACCTAAATTTTTTCCAACGTTATGAAAAATATCTTTTTTAAGAAGTAAAGGCATAGAATTAAACATAGTTGGACCTATAGATAATTTATAACATGTTTACCAATATATTTTTTAGTCTACAATAAGTTTATGTCATACACCCCTTATTTCACGTACATTAATAACTTCTTTGTTAATAACTTCAGCCCTCTAATTTTTTTTAACTTGTGTAATATAGCAAATTGCATGTACAGAGACATAATCGGAAGTACATTAAATTCAATGTAATTATTTTTGGAGGATCCTACTAAATCTTTTTTATTTAGACATAATCTTACCATCAGGTTTTGTTGCACTTCTAAAGGTCTTAAAGAGTTGAGATGATACATATGTTGCCGTTAAGGCAGGTAAAAACGAAAATAGAAATACGGCTGAAGCCATCTGTGCAGTAAAGTAAAATTTTTAAAAAAATTTACCGGGCAGATGTCGGGTGATATGAAATAAAAAGGAGTAACTAACCAGTTTATAATATAATAAAACAAAATAATAGTTAATAATTATTTATCATTTAAATGTACATCAAAAGGCAATACCAGCTTAGCTTATAGACTCTAAAACTAAAATAAAAGAATTACCTGTTTTTTCCATATAAAACGTTCATACGAATAAAAAAAGAAGAAGCACAAACGTCGATACCTAATTGTGCAGTTTGTATTTTTTTTTATAAAAAATACTATATTTTAGAGGGTGTTGATTAAAACAGTTTTACGGTCGAATTTTGATCAATAGACGATACTAGTTTAGGTACATACCTTCAATTAATTAGTAAAAATTCTAAAATCGAAATACACGAGAGTACTCGTAACTTTTTCTTACATGAATTTAATATTCTAATATAGTAATTTACACTTACCCAAATGTCAAATGATGTACAAATCCACACCTGTGACAAGACTACGTCGGAAATACTTGTCGTAATGACGTGCATTAAGAGGATACATCGTATTACTCGTAGGGACACACTGTTATCCGTCAATATCTGACGAGCAATATTCCAAAAGTCCACTAGGTATGCCATATTGCAAAAGTCCACTACGCAATAGTGTAAAATTGTGGAGTTTGTGGTCGATATAAGAGCGTAAACATCTGTTGCCAAACTTGAAGCGGAGAATATTATACATTTTACGGTAGACAATGACATCCATTACATCCTTTCTATAAAATATGAGTATATTGTCCAACGATAAAGTTACAAATTTACAAAAATAATAAATTTGAGGAAATGTGTGTTTATACCGTCGATTGGTCATTGACATTATCTCGAAAACATTCTCCTCTCGAAATCAACAGGTGTTTGAACTCTACAGATATCACCGTATATATTATAGACGCACAATGTACAATTTTGATTACGCTTATTGGAATTATTTCGGTATGTCACCCGTTAGATAGACTACGATGACGCAACTTTACTGCAGTATACGGACATGATTATACACTGAGACAGTATCTACTTACGGGTATTAATGTTTATAGTCCTCTTGACAGTCTTATGCCGAGTTGAGTTCAAAATTTATCGATTTAATCCTTTCAGTTCACTAAAACTTAATGGATCAATTGCGAGCACCAATTGTCACGTTTAACTTAGTTTAAGGGACCTTTAGAGCTCGCAGATTCATTAAAATATAACGGTTTGTCGTATCATCGTTTATGCGACCACAGACACTATATTTTAACCGCACAATTAAACACGTCACACGCCTTATTATACTTTATCGGGTCGTCGTCGTGGTCGCAGACTTTACCCGCTATGCATTATTATTCCTCAGGTCGGCGCCTACTGTTACGCGGAACTGGGATGTATGATATCCAAGTCTGGAGCCGACTACGCGTACATCATGGAGACGTTTGGCCCGTTTATAGCTTTCATGCGACTGTGGGTGGAGTGCATGATCGTCCGACCGTGTTCACAAGCCATAGTCGCTCTCACGTTTAGCCTGTACGTGCTGAAGCCCATGTACACCGATTGCGATCCGCCCGAAGAGTCGACACGACTGCTGGCCGCTTGTTGCATAGGTAATTATCGCAGCTCGCATTATAGTATATAATATCTACGTGTATACGCGGATTATATTGTATAGGTATAAGGTAATAGATAGGTATATCGACATCTATCTTATAATATATAATAATATATACCTACATAATAATGATTATTATGGTAATTGGTCCGGTAACAGTAAGGACAAACTACGACTGCGACTGTGCAAATATAAACAATATAACTTATATTATGATATGGAAGGTCCTACTGAACTACGAGTACAATTGGTGGACATCTCAACTAGTTAATCAGAGAATACTACATATGAGTATTGTGTGGATGACATCAATTTTGCACTATTGTAGAATAAGATTAAAGTCCAAAGTTCATAATTATTCATTTTTCTCTCCTCCTCCCTTTCTTTTTTCTAAATCGAGTTATGTATTTTTTTACCTTTAATTTTACAGACATTAGTTTCTGTTGTCTTCAAATATGAAATCATATACTTTTTTATAAACCGAGTATATTATTGTGTAGATTATTTGCCAACTGTTTTCAATAATTTTGAAAACTTTGTTTTAAGAATAATTTTAACTCAATTTAAAAAAAAAAATGTCATGTGATTATTTTTTATCTGCAGTGAATTTATTGTATAATGTGATTTTAATAGTGAATTGTAATGGGTTTTTTTTTTAATACGATTACTATCATTGCTTTTAAATTTTATAATTTGCTCTCTTATTTCTAATAAGTCTATTCACAGAATTGGCTCGATGGACTGACGTTATAAAATAATAGGGAAAATATACAAACCTATTGACAATGATAGGAAATTATAAGACACCAAGGTTAACCATAAAAAGAGATTTGCGTATACGAGATTGGGTCAGTGATTAACACATTTTATAGTATTCATCGACCTTAAAATCTGTAGAAACTAAATTGTAATTGAAATTAAACTGTAATAATATTGTAATAACTAATAATAGGTAGGTACATCGTAAATATTCGTTTCCTCCAAGTCAGTGGTGGGCCTCCCTCTTCATGTGATATTATGTTGTTATTAATCTTATATTATCAAATTTAGGTACTTATCATATATAAAATTAAAAATATTACAGTTTTTAAATAAACTATTTAAAAAAAATAAAAATAAAAAAAATATTTGTTGTTGCCGAGCCTATTGTATGCATTGTACATTGTATTTATTATGCTGTTTTCAAATCTAGTCTCTCATTTCTTTTGCCGGATGTACTTTTTTAACCGTTTTTAATCCTCGAAAAGTAAAATAATTGTATAGCTATATTTTACTTTCACGTTTTTTTTTTTTTAGTTGTTTCGTTGAAACAGCTAAAAGACGTGGTAGAATTCACACTGACCATATTCGAAATCTACTGTAGGTACATGGCAAAACATTAAAAACAGTTTTTTTTAAACTTTAAACGTCACTGAATAACAACTTAAATCTGCAGATAAATAAATAAAAACCGTATAGTCACGTTAGAAACCTGCTGCTGCTGGATGGAATCTAATTGTTTAAATAGGTTGATCTATATATGTCACTTTTAAAAAACGTATATGCGTAATCCGAAATGAGTGAACTCAGGACGACTAACTATAGCATATGATTAATCATTATTGAAATTAGTTTAATTTACTTATTTTAAATACAGAACACATCATTTTCGAAACAAAACTTAGAAAAATGTCCTGAATTTGAAAATATAGATAGCTTGTAAAATGACATACATTGGCATCTAACACCTTGTTTGTATGGTCTATTGAAATGTACATTGTACATATTACAATATTTTCGAGAAATTTATAGCTTTATTCCTAATTCTTATAGTAATATATCAGCAAAAACAGACATAAATTGTTATTTTTACTAGATTTGTTCTCGTGAAATATCGTTGCCGGTAAATAACTGGTAGGTAGTAGGTATTTATATAATTTAATCTAACAATCACTTGGTCTGTGAACGTTAATTTCACAAGTTTTATGATTATAAGTACATTTTCACCTAACGAATCCGTATGTTAATTTATTTTATTTTAGTGCAATGTCTTTAAGTTTTACTAATTTCACAATTGTATATAAATTATAAAATAAATCTAGAGAACAACAAGCGGTCCAGTAGACTCTTAGATAGCGTGTACAACTGCAGTAGCTTTGTACTGTTAATCCCGTCAAACATGCAATATCTAATATTAAAATATTAAAAGAAATCAAAGTTTAAACAATAAAGAGAGGTACCAATAACAAATTATAGAGTATTTGATTAAAAGTGTATTCAAACTTCATTTAAGATACCTATGTGTAAATAATAAATAAAAACTGGTATTTATCATTGATTGGCCATAATATAAATTAATTGGCTTTCCAATAAAAATGTTGTTTTAAAATTATTTATGGGTTGATGAGTTTGGGCAACTGCACTATATATTATGCACTGCAATACTTAACCATTTTTCATTTTTGGTTATGATTAGTTACAGTATTAAGAGACTGATCAGTGATAATTTAATAAAAAAGTTAACCTTTCAAACAGATTAGACATTTGAAGCTGACAAGAAAATTTGCTCTTGTAGTCTGTAATATTTTCTTTTATTATAAACTATTACGCAGTCGTAATATTATTCAAAAGATTCACAAATCACAATGATAATGATAATAACAATAATAATAATATACGATGATTGTTATAGGTATTTAATATTAGCTGATGTTTCAACTTTCAACGCACCGTTTAATGAACTTAGTAAAACTGTAATGTTTCATTTTTCAAAAGTTTATAAATAGTTTATTATTTTTAAATCTGCACTTAAACCTGAATAGTACATAATTTATTTAAGAATATTTCATTCCGGAAGTGTGTAAGAACCGCGTGCGTGGTTTTCTCCAATGGGAAAATCCACGTGGACATAACTACCGTTCCACCAGGAGCTCTGGAAAAATCAATGAAACTTTCGCCCACAGCCTCCCACCAGATGTTATGCGCACATCTAACGGTACACCATCACTAAAACCTCATAATATTATAACAACGACGAGTTTTAAAGTCGAGTTTTGATTAATTTTCCATTTAAAATATTATCCATTTTCGCGTCTTAAATATAATTACATATTATAATATTATATAGTTCTGACTATGGAATAAGGAAAGTATCACGCGTTGAATATGATAAATATATAAATATAAAATATAAAATATAAATATATAATTATTATATATTTTTATTATTATTGTTAAATTTAAAAAATCATTAAACGAAATATATATTATTAATAACAGCAGAATATTATATACTTGGGTATATAGGCCAAGCAATATATTCACTCTTTATAAATTCATATTTATGATCCTTTAAACAGTCAGAAAGGAAACACCTTGTTAACTGCAATATTCACGAATAATTCGTGGTGAAGAAGATGTAACCTAAACAATAATAAATAGGTACCTACATATTAATGTATTATACGACAATAGTGTGAATACGATTTTTTACGTTACAATAACAATAAAATAAATTATTTTATAGAGAGATCGAAATCATATTATATTTTTGTACGTGTAAAATAGATTTAAATTGTACATATCTATTTCGGTGCTCTCACGTGGAGGAATCTTTTTGCGTGGTGATGATCTTCGAGCAAGTGAAATGATAGTTAAAAATTTCATTCAAGGCATATATTAAGATGGATAACATACATTGCATCTTAATGACATATAAAACATAAAAATTTAGTTATTTTTTATAGGTAATAAAACTATAAAAGTTTATTTTAAGGCCATTATATTATTTTTTATTCGCATAACCAATAACTGTTAAGTTTAAATAAATTAAGTTTATTAATTCGTTTTTGCCTTGATATTCATATCACTTTTACATTAGTACGAGGATTAGGTTTGGTTTCGAATAAAACTCTGTAATAAAATTAAATATGAATAACTTTAGAGCATTCAATAATCATTAGGTAAATATATTTTAATAGTTATATTTACTAATTATAATTTGATAAACAAGATACTATCTATGAAAATGTTGAAAGGTACCCACTATTAAATTCTAAAGAATACCTATACGGGTCAAAACCAAAAATGTATTGAACCTAAATTTGATATATTTTTTTAAATCAACAACAAAGTAAATTGGTTTCATAAATGTTAAATGTATTTATCGTAGATAGGTACTTACTAGGTATATTGTATAATATACACATGTAATCATGTCATAGATCTGAAGACCGAAGTATATAGTATATTTCTATATTAAACCTACAGAATATACGAAGTATATGTCCTAATAATATACAATGGAACTATTAAAATGTTACTATTCCTACACATTAGTACATTACACAATGGTCAATGCTATATGGACCTTTTGGGGCAATCTCCTATTTGAAAAAAAAACGTTAATATAATAAATAAGCACATTATGTCAACTTTGAACTTAAAAAGCTTATAAAAAAATTCTGCCTATATATTTTTAATATTTTTAAGCTGATATTGTATGTGTGAGGAGCATTGTATTATATTTTCAAGCATTTTGACCCAACGAAAATGTTATATTGACATTTATGGAAAAAAACTAAAAAAATTGAAAATTGAAAATGTCCGCAAAAAAATAGAAATGTCAAAATATTTTAAAAACGTTATGGTGTATAGAAAATAATAATATGTATATTCAGTGAAAATTTTGTGTATCTACGATAAATTTTTTTTAGAGTTATACCAAAAACCCAAACCTATTTTGTGTAAAAATTCCAGTATTTCCTTAATTTTTTATTGGGTTTTCCCGGTGCTTTTGAAAACTACTGGAAATTTTAAATTTTGACCTTCCAATGCACCAACACCTTCCCATCAAAAAAGATTCTGAAGTTGTAAATAGAAGGATTTTTACTGGGTTAAAATATGAAAACAGACACAAAAAAAAATACATTAATGTAAAACCAATACATAAATTCATCACTCCTCCGCTCAGAATCTAAAATATGTACCTAGTTAAAATTTTAAAAACTAACGAAACCTTATAAATCTGAGGTGTTTTTCAATAAATAATAAAGAAGTAATAATAATTTAATCTCATAATGATAATATATAATACTATCTCGTCCGCTTTTAATATATTTTGAGTTTCAACTAATTTTAGGTAGATACCTATAAAATACTTTTTATTTTGTGTGTATTAATGTTGTTTATTGTAGTGATCATAAATTAAATTTTCTTTTTCTTTTATTCGTAAATAGTACTCGCATTTATGGTGAGTTGGATTTTCCTTTTTCGTGATAATTTAATCAAAATGGCATAGGTATAGGTATCATATATTTATTACAAAGGGACGAAACGCTGTAAGAACGCGCGAAAAACATTTGAAATAAAAGTAGCTTTTAAAGGACAGTCGTATTTCGTTATTTCAATTAAACGGAGTAATGCGTAGGAGAATTATCTCTTCGACCAAATAATGTTTTCTCTTGAAATCAATAAGACCGTTATTTGTATTGTGTAAATGTGTACCGTGGTTTATGTTTGATATAGCTGATGAAAAATCATAGCAGAAACTGAATATTCTTGATTAATGTTTATAACAGACGTTTTCAAACTATTGGTTTTACAATATTATTCCGTGTTTACAGAAATCATTTTTTAAGGACATTCATTGTGCATTGATACGTGCCATGAACGTCATACAAGTGGCGTATAACATTTTTTATATTTCTTAGATAGGTAGTATTATGTTGGTGACATAATATTAATCATGATTGCATTTAATTGAACATGAACACAACTTTGACGGTTCCAAATATTTCACTCAGAACGCAAGATTGCTTCCTATAACATAGTATATATTATTAAAAGAATTTTACATTTGTACACCATTGTCCTCTATACGTCTATCACCAACATGACATTGTATAATAGATGATTTTAAAATTTTAACTTCCAGTGATTTATAATATTGTTAACAATTGTTTAACATTAAACTAAAATTTAATATGACCTACTTATACCTTTTTTAAAAATGTTTCAAATTGGTTTTCTTTATTTAAAACTGATATATATACATATCTATTATATTATATTATATGTGTATAATAATTTAACAATGTAATTCAATAAAACAACAAAATACTTATCTTTTAATAAAAATCATAAAAATTAAACAACATATAATAATTAAAATCATAACAATACTATTACTTTCTTGATTTTTAATCAAGTAAGTATAGTAATTGAAATGAAAAAAGTCTGAATTTTGAAAACTTCAAGAATTTCTATTAAATAGGAAAATAATAAAAATCTAACTCAGTAATGATGAGTAGGTGGATAATTTCACAGATCACAGATAAAAAAAAGTTATTTTTCGCTAGATTTTCATTTAGCGAGGTAGTTCCGAAACTGGATAACGGATTTTGTTGTTTGGGGTTTTGTTAGATTCATATTGGCTAGGAGAAGTGCAGTGGAGATTTTCAGAACTTTATCTCCAATCGTTAATTCACTACAAAGCTGTAAAGCTGAAAAACTTAACAGCAAAATGTTATACAACAGGCGGAGTTCGGGAGGATATTTTCCTGTAACTAGCGTTATAATTTTTATTATCACAAAAAATATTTTAACAGATGACAATGTTTGAAAATTGATAAAAATTAATTATAATTAAATATAATTTAAATTTAAAAAAAAATCAGAAAATACTCATATTTTCTAGTAACTGGTATATATTATTTAATTTTTGTTTTGTAGACCGTACTGTACACACTTTCAAATCGTAGTGTACATTTGTAAATTCGTAGTGCACATTGTGTGTCGTGGTGCACATAAAAATAGAGCCTGATTATTATGTACCTACTTGCCTAGTATATAGTTAAAAAAATCCTATTTACATGATGTATTAAAATTTAATACATCATGTAAATAATTTAATAATTTAATAATTAAATAATACTATCTTTGGATATAGGTTAAGCTGTATGTGTAATTATTGGAATACAATTTCTAAGGCTAAGAAAATACAAATATCAGACTACAATAGTATACAATACAGTGACACCTGTCGAAAATACTCACCCGTGTCTAAATTCTCGTTTTTCTATTTTTTGTTTTTGTTTTTAGTGTTATTGACGTTTATCAACTGCTGGGACGTTAAGTGGGCAACACGAGTGCAAGACATTTTCACGTATGCCAAGTTGTTAGCTCTCATGGTCATTATTACCACGGGAGTTTATCAGTTATACTCAGGTAAACGCTCCAATTTCTTTCATAAGCCATATTATATGTTTCCTCGTGATAACTCGTGTATTTAAAATGCAGAATAACGCGCTAAGATAATATTACGAGTTGCGTCGAAAACAATTATTGTCAGCAAAGAGAATATCATAGTCATTGGACTAGATAAAATGACTAATGGTTATGAATAAATGTAAACATTTTAGGTATAGACCAGCGCGTTTCTCAGCCGTTGGTCCACCAACACGATCATAAATTGTTTTTTGCATTGACAATTATTTCTGAAAGTAAAAATATTACTATTCAGTAAATAGGTGCTTTTAAAAAAATAGACACGTTCAGTTTAATTGCATTTTGGTAATCCAAGGTCGCTGGAAATGTATACGGAAAACTATGTAGGTACCTAATATAGGTAGGTATATAAACCGCTTAAAGATTGAGAAGCACTGGGAGGAATTGCATATGTTTTTGTTTTTCTATATAGCTGACAAATCATATTATAATAACTGCTCTGCAAGACTAAAGTACCCCTACGAAAATATTATTCATTCATTTTTTTTTCTTAGATCACAAACG
>WHPZ01552323.1:0-12791 GCA_016617965.1 Macrosiphum rosae | reverse complement strand
AAATGTATCCAAATCCCTGTGGAATAATTTTATAGTCATTAAAAATCCGATGATGCTATCAAAAATTTGGGGGTGCTAATATGAATTTTGGGGGTGCCAAGCACCCCCCAAATTGCGCCTATGTGTA
Organism: Macrosiphum rosae; assembly: GCA_016617965.1. NCBI lineage: Eukaryota > Metazoa > Arthropoda > Insecta > Hemiptera > Aphididae > Macrosiphum > Macrosiphum rosae. The sequence continues at coordinate 12,664 of WHPZ01552323.1, read as the reverse complement.
TAAGACATTAAAACCATGAACTATTTGTCACGATAAGAGAATGGTTTTCAATTGGAAAAAAAAATTGGATGGCTATATAATTAAATATTGCAATCTAAGTATTCCAGAATAACGTCACGGTCCTTCGGTATAGCTAAACCACAGGTGGAATAAAATCTGTGGCTAAACTTCAAAATTCCAAGAACCATAATTTGAATAAAATCATTGTCGAAGGAGAAAATGGTAGTTGGTGAATCACCCGAAAAGCCACATATAGGTATACAGTTGTATTCTTAAATACATTTCCACGTCACGCGATTAAACGGTTTCTTTTCCATCAAAGATCTCGACCGGCAAAATGTATTGTATTTCCGTGTTCTTCGTCCGGAGATCTATTTTCTTCCCCCCCCCTCCCCAATCGAGTACTGACGTCATGACCGGATCGTCGAGAATGCGTCATTACGTCATATATTATTATATACGGTCGGTCGGACGGTCGGCAGACCGCGACGACCAGAGGTCTCCCCGTCGTCACCGCGGCCGCGGCTGACTCATCAGGTCCGTCTGTTCACCGCCACCGTCGCAGTGTTGCCGGCGTGCGCGGATAGGTGGCGCTCCACCCCCTACCCGGTCGATTATTGCGTTAACGTCTGCGGCGGACGTCCGCGCCGCCGCCGCCGTGCCCTGTCGGATGCAATCGGCCGCCGCGCTCCACGACAATCATGCGGCACAGCGCGTTCGTTGACTCATCCTGTATATCATTTATCGTCCGCGACCGTGCCCCGGTCGGTACTCGGTGGTGCTATACTAGAGTTGCAGCGCCAGCGATCGGTCCGGTGTTATCACCACCAACAACCGCTGTTGTTGTTGTTGTTGTTATTGTATAGTTGTTGATAATGAATTAATATTATTGTCATCATCGTCGTCGTCGTTTTCTCATACTTATTACAATTATAATATAGATATCTATATTGATATCGTTCATTATTTTTGTCGGGTTTTCCTCGCGCCAAAACGTGTTCGAAAAGTCCCGCGTAATTCTGAGTGTTCTAAATTATATTTTCTGATGCCATCGAAGTTTGCGTTTTTCCGATGCGTATCCGTACGCACAAGTCCGCGGATAGGCGTTTCCGCTTCCGCCCGTGGTAGCGGCGTTTTATCCTTTTGATATATATTTTAAATTTTCACTTCCGCCATCCACCCGTCGCACATCATCGTTGTTGCGGCGGACGTCGTGTACGAAGACCAAGAGGCGTCTCCGATCGCCAGGTAAGACCCATTATTATTATTATTTATAATTATAATTATTAATGTATTGTACTAAGTCTGAGCCTATTTTTGTGAGCAACTCACCAGTGCTATTTGTACAAGGGGCATTGCGTAATGACGACTGTGGTCTGTGACACAATTCATATTATTGTATTCGTTTAAATAAATAAGGCGACATACGTGTTTCGATGCTGTTCTGACGTGATCGTATTATGCTAAGGTTATAATGTGCCGTTTCTACCGTGTACGTCGTATCGGACGAAAAGTGACCAAAATAGTCCTTTTATTGGTTTTATTAATATTTCCAGTGAACGATATCGTCGATACACCGGTCGCCGCTCGGTGCTTTCGGCGTGTGGTTAAAAATACGAATTCGATTCCCCGAAATGTACAGCTCGTACAGTATTATAAGCCCGCATTTTGGTCGGCCAGCGAAATTGTAGGACCAATTGAGATTTTGTCACTTTGTACAATATTATATTTTATATTTTACATTTTTAGGCCACGGTGACCGCCGAACGGTTGGTAAAAACTTATGCGATTTGTTTTGTTCGAGCCGACAACGGGATCTTTTGACCGTGGTTATTGTTTTGTGCTCGAATCGCTCGTGGCTCGTCACAATAAATTAGTATATAATTAAGATTTAATAACGATATGAAACGCTCAATCAAACGGCGAATTCCCCATCGTAACGAGGCGGTCGTAATACATATCAAGGTCTATAAATATCCTATATTAACGGTGCGCACACGGCATACCTCGGGCGTATTGGTAATATACGGGGGACTACTTTCTGGTCTGGGCTTTTGAAAAATATAATATTGTTTTGAGAAGAAAACGTGACGATCGACGAGTTTTCATAGTAAATGAAGCTTGAAAGCTTTTCGCGGAGCTTCTTAAACTCGTGATCGAAAATATACAAAAAAAACTCCGTTTCAAAAACGAAGTATTCGACTGCACCAAAGTCTTTTCGAAATAGCTTATTTTCCCGTGGCCGCGTCAACCACGAACGTATTCGTACAGTAAAACCGATTAGCCGCGGCCCTGATTTAACGATATTTCCGAGTATTTGAGTACGTCATGGTGATGGTAATAATAATAACGTATACCGCATACGCGTTATTTGGTATTCCATTATTATTATCGTTTACGACAAAGACTCGTGAGTTCATCGTCGTCGCGGTTGGTGGGGGCGAGCGGGGGGTACGACCGTCGTCGTCGTCAACCATGGTCACCGCTACCGCGGTCGCGCCGCACATGTGCCGTCGTATTGTCGGCGGCGGCGGCGTCGGCGTCGTCGTCGTCTGTCTCGGCCCCTTGTCGGGTGTACTAGAATAGGTTTTCGAAAGGGACGACAGATCTCCGCTCTTGGGACGTGTTTTTATCATTTAAAATAATAATTTAAAAACGAGGTGGTAATGTGTCGGCGCGACGGGGTCAGGTAGTCGCCCGTTCTGGGTATAATATCGGCCGACGGACTAAAACTGGTTTCGCGCATTTTCTCTCGGGACGGTTTATTATAGATCGTGTTTAAGCGATATCGTCGGATAGTCGTCGGAGATAATAACCGCGGCGACGACGGCCACAACAACGGCTGCACGACGACCACGGCTTGCCCTTATATAATATACAATATTGTCGAGAACGTGACGACGATAACAGCGTGTGATCGAAAAAGGCCGAGGCGACGACGGTGGAAAAAAAGTCGGACGCGGTTTGACCACCACTCGGGGGCGGGGCGGGCGTCCGAGAGGTCGTTAAGCGTTAAAATACCATAATAATAATAATAATAATAACATTATTGTCTATTATACAAACACACCACAACTATACGTCGTAGTTCATGATAAAGTTAGTGGTAATGACCACCGCAGTCCGCATAACATTATACGCGGTCGTCGATCAGCGGCGTCCTCCGCCGAGTGGAGGAGGGGTGGGGTCATATATTGTCTTCGTTCCCCGCCGATTTTGCACCCTTTATGGGGGGACGGCTGTACCCGATTATTCCCGCTGCGATATAAAACGCTGCAGCAGATCTTTACGAGATCGTACGAGAATAATATTATATATTATATTGTAGGTGTTCTAGTCAACACCGTCGTTTTTTATTTCACTTTCTAATCATCGACGTTTGTGCTTATTGTAAATAAAATAATCAACAGATGGGGTAATTCTTAATAAAAAAACGCGGTCGTCGGTCAGTTCTCTTAGTGGACATAAGGGGGGGGAGGCATATTGTCATCGTTCCCCGCCGATTTTGCACCCTAAAATTCGGCTACACCCAATTATTACCGCTACAATATGAAATACTGCTGCAGACTGTACATACACGACTGTAAAAGATCAATAATACAATATTATATTCTATAGTCAATACTGTCGTTTTTTATTTCGTCATTTGCGCTCATTATTTTACATAAAATAATTAATAATTAACAGAATGCGTAATTCTTAGTAAAAAAAAAAAAAAAAATGAAATCGTTATCATCATTCTCATTATGTGACGGTTCATTGTTCTCCCGGTAGGCCGCCCGATGATGGGCCCCGACGACAACGACGACGACGACATAATATATCAGTATAATAAACGAACCGTTATCGCGCGTCACCAGAATGTGACTGTCACGGTTATTTTAATGGACAATAAACAAGTCGTGAGGCGTAGTAGTAGTAGTAGTAGTAAGTACTGTTGTAGTAGTAATGCCGTAATGGTAGTAGTTGTAAGTAGTAATGCGGTGGCCCCGGAATTAGAATTCACTGTCCGCCAGCGACGACGCATGCAAGCCTCTTATTCTTCTTCCTAGGGACAATGAGTTGAACTCTGTCCAAAAATTCGAAAATCCTGACGGACGTGCAACACGACGGCCAAAAGCGGATGCTGATCTCGTGCATTGTTCACGCCGATCACTCGGACGACACGTGTAGTGCGCTCTACTGAGGCGTCACCCTCTCGGCGCCGAGGCATAGGGACGGCGGCGGTGATTTAGGTGGCGCGGGCGGCCCCGACAACAACGGACAGACCGCTGCCGCGACGCGTACGGTAGAGACGACTCGGACGGGAATCGTCGGCAATTATTAATTGCGAGGACGCGTAATTACTGCAGCAGGCGTCACGTAATTTCGTCTAAATTCTCCGAGCGAGAACTGTGTGTCAGATATACGTAAATTATATTGTTGTGTTGCGGACGTCATTGTTGCCGGTATACATATATATATATATATATTATACTTTATCGTAAATAAATGACAATTTCTCGCCTACTATCGTCGTCGCCGTTACTACTTCAGCGTGCGTACAATAACAATTTGGTCGTCGAATTACACAACTTCAGTTTTTTTCCGCACTGTTAATAGTAATAATGTAATCGGCGCGGCGCGTCGATTACAGCTGATAATGCTTTTAAAAATGAGTGTTTCCCGAACAAGTTTAAAATACGGTAATTATATTTCCATCGCGTCGACGAAGAGAACGGTTATTAATACCCGTGTCGTGTCCCCTATATTTTCCGGATTACCTACTTAGATCGTCTAAAACATCAAATACGATTATTATTATGAATTGTACTTAACGTTGTGAATTCGTCACACTCACTTTAATTCGTCGCGATTCATAAGTAGAGGGACTTTCTGCTGCTTTCGTGAACTGTTTTTAGTGTGCAAATCATAAAATATAGTAATAATAATGTCGTCCGAGGTTGTAACCTTTTCGTGAACTATTCGAAAAATATGTTGCATTAACGGTTTCTTTCTAAAAAGTTTTGTCATGAGATCGTAATTTTAATGCTCTCGAGTCTTGACGCAAATGTCTGAGAAGACTTAAAAACCGTGGTTATTCAAGTTTAAAATTTATTACGAAGATAAAATGCCTATATTTATAATTCATTTTGTTCCCTGAACGTAATATAATGTTCAAAAATATTATCCAATAAAAACTGGCAACAGCCTGTGTACCATAGAAATATAATTTTTCTTGAGTGTTATAGCGATATAACATAACCAAAGATAAATACGACGCCATGTTAGTCACGTATCTCTACAGTTTATTTTACCGACTGAAGTACCTTCAAATATTATGAATTGTTATTGATTTTACGTCAAAATCGAACTCATATCGACCATTGTGCACAGTACGTACTTTCCCAATTTAGTCAATTTTAAGCTACGTCGATACGTAGGGCCCAAGAGGAAATCATTAAAAGGCAAACTTTTACATTTTAATCCAACGCGATTTTCAAAATATGTTTGAAAGTAAAATATATTTTTAATTAATCGTTTACTTCAATTGTTTTAATCAACACGAATCTTGAAGAATCTAATCCCATCTCCAGGCCGTTTTGTGTGTTTAAAATAATTTTGTTCGTATTGGTCTATCTCAACTAAAAGGGATATTAGTTTAATTTTACACGACAGACTTCCATGTGTATTATAATTAATTTGTTTATTTTCAAGTGTCCGGAAACATTTGGTGGCAGTCAGTATAATGTATGAAATACCAAGGGGCAAGGCCGGCTAGGGTACATCGCGACGTTTTAATTATTTTTAAGTGGATTGATAATATATATTTTCTACAGTCCCAGACATTTAAAAATAATACAATACCGCGGGATAAAGTTATAAATATTTCTTCGCTTTTAAAGTAAATCGTATGAGAAAATTACAAGCCATAATTTACCCAAAAATACTAGTAATCTACTTAAGTGTTTTAAAAATAATCTACTTATCGTCTGTAGTAATTCTTTAAATAAATATATATAATAATATATTATATTATTTACGTCGTACACGTTTTGTAAAGTCAAGTCGTATTATTTATCTTATAATTTAAAATTCATGAAATAATAATAATAATAATAATAACAATAATAATAATGTATTAATATTGAATTTTTATTGAGATATATGCTGTATGTTTATATAAATAATTTTATGAAAAAATGGAATGATACGATTTCTATCGTATATAATTGGCCTGCCCTGTTTATTAATCTTATTAAATAAGAGATATTATAATAGGTAATATAGGTAATACCAAATGTGTAAGTACGTACCTCTAACTATGTATATTTTATTTTTATTGAGTACACTTTGTCTGGGAAAACAATACGTCTACGTATAATAAAAAAAAACATCTATGTCATTAATTTAACTGTTTGTGATCAAGAGCACAGTCTCAATGTTAATTATTTAGTTGGATATTTTTCACTTTATACGTATATTTGTATCACTTTTTTATTTATTCATAGTATTAATATGTACATTTGGGTTGTATTCGTTGATTACAAACGTCGACAAGTGTCGTAAGCCAGACGTAATTTATTTGATAACCGTGTAATTTATCACGCAAAGTGATTAATTCCTAGAAGAAAATAAATATTGTTACTTTATTAATTATTCAAATTATTTTACCATCTATTTTGTATTAATTTATTTTTTTCGTACATCCATCAATTATATTATAAATAAATGTGACAAAACAATAATTAATATCGCCCTCGTCTACTATACATAATATGCTATACGCGCCGCAGTATGCGCCTGCGTCCGTTAACTGTATAAGGCCAATTTATTTATGCTTTGTATCTTCTGAATATCGTTTTTTGACCCTTCGTATAATACTGTACAGGCATTTCTAAAAATATACTGCACATTTTTTCTCTTATTCCAAGTCGAGATCATTTACCGCCGTTATATTTTATACGAGGTTACTATTCCACAGTGGGTGTTATCCTTCATAATACGACTCTACGTGTCGGTTTTAAATTTTCGAAAAAATAAGCACTATACGTTATGATTTTTAATGTAACTGTATTCGTTTGGGAAGGGGAAAATATAGTTACTTGTTCGGAGGCACAATGGTCTCGGGATTCTGTGGCGCCAGACGAACATAGAGCATTAACGTTTCGAAGAGGTGTTAAAAAAATACATAAACTCACATAAATATGTATAACTTGTGCTTGTTGTTGCCCTCTTCTTACGGTCTACGTCGTCCGCCGGAATATTTTGTAAACAATTTCACCCTAATTTTTATATTGTTCATAAACTGTGTATACTTAATGTTATTCAACCGAATAGCAATTACTATATTTATTCAAAACACTATACGTTATTATTTACTCGGTTATTGAGCATTTGATAATACGTAAAACTTAATGTATTAACGATGTTTGAATATTCCTCTGCAGCATTGTATTATTATTTTAACGATCGATTGATATGGCACTGGTAATGCGTAAACGTGTATATGTTAATGTACCGGTTGACGTAGGTATACTGGATAATAGTATTATTATTATTATTATGTACCCGGCGACAATGACGTATTAAATAAAACATGATGATCGACGATTTTACCAGGTTTGTTTACTCACTACAAAGTGCTTGTTGTGAGATTTCGGTTTGTAATATATTTTCATTTAAATTTTTTTCGTCGACCATATTTCACTTTTTGGTTGATTGTGGTTTGAAATACAAAAGGGAATATGAAAAGAACAATAATTTTTTTTTCTGTAGGGTTTTTAGTTAACTAAACACGGCTAGTTTTGACAATGGTTATTGAAATTTAGAAGGGTAACCCCGGTGTCTTGGGAAAGAGAGACATAAAGTGGGTTGTGGCTAGCAGGAAACGTGGGACGTACCGGAAACGTTGTGTCTTGTGTATTCACGACTGCTCCTACATTTTATTCAGTGTTGCCAAAACATTTAAAAATAGAGCTTTATTTTTGCTAAATGATATTACAACTTCTATAATTCGATTAATAATATTATGATTATTTAATTTATTTAAAATTAATACTTAAAACGTTGATAGGTAGTTGATTATTGAATAAATGCAAGTTATGGAAATGCTATCAAAAAATGTACAAACTGTGATTTGATGAGTACATTCTTGTGCCGTGTCCTAATTCATTGAAATGCTGATCGAAACTAAAATTAAAATATTATTGTCAGAAATGGGATACTGGAAACACAGGTCATTATACAAATTGCGATTAGCTTGTGATTTTCGTTTGTAAACATTCCTGGAACGGTGAAGTGTGCAAAGAATGCCAAGTCACGACATCTGAGAGATTAAATATTATCAATTTTATACTTTATCAAAAAATAAAGTGCGCAGTCAAAATAGTGTTAATGCGTTTTATTTTCATAGGAATTTTTCATTATTATTTTAATAAGATATCTTAAGTGTTTACCATCTGATATAAGTCTAGCCACGTGCGTGACTTGGATACTTTTTGGATCTTCGAAATGAAATTATTTATCACAGTACAACGATTATTTCGGAAAATATAATATTATATAATATTATCATCTATGTAAGTAATAACGCTTAGACTAATAGAAATTAATGTAAAATAATATATTGCCATTAGGTACAAATAGTATACATATATTTACTAATATTTTGTGAAGTACTGAGAACTTAGCAAGTCCGCATTTAGGAGTGGGGGGGGGGCAAGAGACAACTGTCCAGGGCGCCAAAATGTTGTGGTTGAAAATTTGTTCACTTGTGAATTGTTAACTTTTAAAATTTAAATTATTTTAATAGCATGTTATAGTTATGCTATTTGAAATTTAAACTAATGCATTTATAGCCATCAGCGATCGAGAATTATTAATACACGAGATACCTATTACCTACCTAATAAAAGTTCCTTTTTTTCGATTGAATTAATCTGAGGTTATTAGCCTGTAAGGTTTGGTACAGTTGATACGTTAATGTTGAAAACATTATATGTGTGGAAAGGGTTTTGCACATTACGAACCCGGGTGGTCACCCATCTGGGAACTAGGGGCAGGGGCTGTTACTTACTCCCAGTCACGTTGCGGAATGATTGCAGCCAACGCGCCGCGCTAATAGTCATGACAGTTCTTTTCCTCAAATTTGTCGTGATTCAATAGACAATTTAAATTATTTAAAACAATGATATTATAAAGATCAACATGTGCACTTAGTATTCTGAATTATGTAAAATTATGCACCTAACTTGATAAAATAACACATACCTATAGCATTTTTAATAATTAATAGAATAAAAATACGTAAGTACCTATCCTTTTTTAACAATTTAACTATCAACTATTGAGATTCTAAACAAAAATTATTAAAATTAAAATTATTTATAAATAGTAGTTATCTATGTGTACAGTGAAAAATATTAATTTTCACAGTTTATAATAAATTACATTTATTTTTATTTTGTTTATAACAATAATATGTTAATAATATGATCCATGAAACCGCCATATGTGAAAAAAAAAAATATAAAATTTTCACTTGTCTATATACTCCGAAATTAGAAAACTGTGTGAAAACACGCGTGGCCAACTATTTAAAGTGATCAATTTCTAATTTAGATATTGAAACAAATAGATTAATATCATATTACGTTAATTTTCTTACCTTTTTACCGTCCGTAAATTGGTAGCCATTTCTTTTGTTGTCGATGTTTTGATTTGTAACACTTCCTCGGTTAAATTGTTGTTAATTTGTTTGTCGGTTAAATACAGATGAGTCATCTTTATATTTGCACAGATTATTTTAAATCCTGCATATTATTGAACTTCTATAATTACTTTACACAACTTCAATCACCTTAGACCGTCACCGTAGGTATTATACTGAATCATAATATTCGTGTTCACAGCGAAATTGTCAGTCAATTGATACTAATCATCATATTGCAGTTTTATCGTTGGGTATTTTCAATTTCAGCGATAATAACATTTCCTAATCTGTTTTTGGAATTATATTATATATTTTATTGACGGATATGTCGGTATTATTATATTATATTAGTTAGATATATATTATAATGCACGTCCTATAAGCAATGTCATGTCATGTACATGTCATATTGCCATTATAAGTATTGCGTATTTGCGTACATATTATCATTATATGCACATTTTGAAAAATTTAAGTCGAATATGCATTCAATATGGAATTTATAAATATTTCACGTTTATTAAAAAATGTATATTAATTGTATGCATGTTTTGTTATGTAAAACAACATAACAATTTTTTATAAAATAAAATTATTATACGTGGAAGTACACGTTTATATAAATTATTTTATACAATTCTGATAAATTTTTTTATGATAATTATTTTTATTTTGTTTGTACCTATAGAAAAATATATTTATTGAAATAAATTGTTAAAATGTTGTAGTAAAATTAAATAGAGTTTTTGAATATGTAAAAAAAGTATCCATATTATTACATATTAATAATATGTATACGTTTTTATAAATTGCATTATTTAAGACCTTTATCTTCCTTCAGTCACGATTTTTCAAAAATATTTTTACTGTAGCCACTATTTACTATAGGTATCTGGTATACCATGAATTATAATGTTTAATGGGATTTATTTTGACATTCTTAAAATTGCTGAAATGTATTGTCAATGTGATACTGAAAATACATTATAATTTTTGGTATTTTATACTTACTAATTTAAAAGCAATGAACATTTTTTATAAAATATTTTAGAACGTAATGGTTTTAGATAGTATTAACAGACCATTAAAATATGTATAGATATTAATGTTTATAAGACGTCAAACGACCCAAACGTCGTTTTACGTTTATATAATGAGTTTAGCAAATCACAAGAAATTGTTCAGTGGAGCTATTGTTCAAGAACGATTCTACGAAACTAAAAAAAAAGAATTCATTATCATTATTCAAATAAACATGTTTTTCAACTATAGTTGAATATACATATTATATTATACAATACAATACAAATGAATTAATTTTTCACAATTTATATTATGTTATATTTTAAATTCTGGTCGGAGCTATGAATGATTTCATTGAGCTAATATGATTTTACAATGATGTGTTTATTTTTAAAACTTTTATATTTTTGGGCCACGCTTTTTGCTTCAATTTTCTTCAGCAACATCGTATCTGGTAGGAAAGTTAAACTAGTTGGTACTTTGGGGGGTAAAAAGTAAAAAATTCCCAATAGTTTTCTGAAGAGTCAGGAAAAATAAACAAAAAACTAAGGAAAAACTGATTTATGCAAAACCAGTTTTTGAAAAAAATTGATTTTGTATTTTAGAGTAACTCTAAAAAAAAAACTGAATATAAATGACATTTTGACTGAATGTTTATATTAGCAATGTCTATGATTCATTGCAACTCTTTCTGAGCTAAAGGCATAAGAAAATTTCTAATTGTATTAATTTGTTTTCAACGATTATCGTTACAAAATTTTTTGGTTCGTCAAAAAACTTAAAAATGTAATAGAGCTTTCATTTTATGTTTATGTTAGTGGAAATCAAAAAACTTGATCGTAAATCTACAATCATTTTTTATGAGCGTCTGAAGTTAAAATGTTACCAAAATTTATCATAATCACTAAAATTAGCAAATTATTTTGAGTTAGAAATTAATAAACATTTTTAAATTTTTATCAAATCTTTGAAAATGTAGGATAGATTCCCCTTAGGTTTTCTTCCACTCAACAAAAAAAAAAAAGTTTACTGGAAAGTCAAATTTATATTTTACGAGCTTTTGAAGTTAGACACTGCATATTCATTCATAAATTAACAAATTTGCATACGATTTTCTTGTTTGACCGTTATTTAAAAACTTATAATCGTATGTACTTGACATTTTCATCAAAATTTATTTTATAATAATATATTATATTCTCGTTTTGAGTTATTTATAGACATTTGAAATTTAATATTTTTTAGTTTTTTATTCTATAAATGTCATTAAAATTGTATTCGTTGGGTTGAAAATTTAATACAAGGTTCCATATGAGTTGTTGTAATAGCAGTTGGTAAATAATTAAGATCCATAAGTACGTTTGTTTTTATAAGTATTTAAAGTTAGAATTGTTACTGACTATTACACAATCAATATTGATCCATAAGTCCCATGAACCGTATTTTTAAGTTGAATGTCGCTGGCATTGTAAATTGTAAAAAAAAAAAAATTTAATTTAAATAAATTTCCGTGTCGATGAATCCTCGCATGCGGCACGTTACAGTGTATAGTAGTTGTGGCTAATGTAAAACTAATTGTGTACAGTACTCGGTAACGTACCAATCAATATTAATGCACAAAACTAACCAATTAAAGAAAAATTAATCATCAGACGGCCTTACGACAACAATTATTTACACGACGTGTATTTTGTCTTCATCAGCTAAAATATAAAATACGCTTCATAATGAAAAAAAAAAAAAAAAAAATTGTGGCGAGGGTTGGGGAATAGTAAGTTATAGGTCTTGTAATGATATGATATACCTATGAAATAATGAATCGCGATATTTTTTCAAAGTTATAGTGTTGTACCAAATCGAATTGATAGAAACAAAAAAATAGCATTGTACCAATATTGGTTATCTCAAATTTTACAAAATAATAATAATAATAATAATAATAATAAT
>WHPZ01552300.1:0-16703 GCA_016617965.1 Macrosiphum rosae | reverse complement strand
GCCAGCCGTTCCAACCGTTCTTTGGCTTCATCTTCAATTCCGATGAAGAAGGCATCATGAACTTGACCTAGATCGGAACCTGCCGAGTCTATGCTGGTGGTAACGACTAAATGATAACAAACAAATAAAAATGATAAAATTTACATTTGTCGAGCTCAGTTGTATATCCATTTAATTAGACTTGTTATTATTAATTTAAAGCTGGTTGCCAAACCCCCCTACTTTTGTGACTTTACAAGTAAACCGGTTTCCTCTATCAATATCATCGAGAAGAAATTGATACCGGTCATCGTCCCGGAGAAACTTGAGGATTACTTATGACCTACTCTCTAACACACACTATTTCTTTATAATAATATTGTTATTAATAAACAAAAATTGTTGCATTTGTATTTGATTTGTTTTTTTTTATAGGGGTAAAATATCGTGACAAGAATTCTCGGATTGATTCCACTTTCAGCCTTTGAGCTTAATAATTGTTAAATCGATGTATTTACGATTAGATTATAAAAATTAAATTACATCACCCATTTAAATAACCACAAATACACCAATGGTAAGTTATAAGATAATAGTTATAAATATCAGTGAAAGTCATACCTCAAATAATAATTAATTTATATTCAAACTTAATGAATTTTACAGAAATGATAATACAGTTTAAGCCCACATGTGTGTAGGGTACCAAAAATTGTTGACACGTATTAAGTACTTTTTACTCCATGCGTAGCTGCAGATTTAAATGACACTTATTTGAAAAACCTAAATAGATAACAATATTGTGTAATTATAACTTAATTGAAAAAAAAAATTATAAATTTTAGTAAACGTTAAAAATTTAACGAAAGTAGGTATATACTACCTACTGTACAATACATATGAAATGGTCCTGTAAAAATACTTCCGGCTGTTTTTCAATGGTAATTATATTGCACAATTTAGGTGTGTCTTCATTTCACAATGGTTAACCGTCATACTAAATTGCAATGAGCTAGTAATAATATTAAAAAAATTCTGAAATGTATAAAAAAAAAGTCTCTCAAGGACGTGATAAACCTATGGTTTGTTAATTACAGAAATTTATGTTTAAATAATCAATTTGTTTATCATTGTTATGTTCCAAAATGTATTCGCTAAATTATGACGTCTACAGAGTCAGATCGTCCTAATTGAGGCCAAACATAATAATAACATATTCTAATTATGTTTTAATGACAAAGGAAAAATGTATAGTAATCACAAATTACGAACATAATATCACATATTATTATTATTTTAATTGTCACCACACAAATTATAAACGGATATAACAAGAAGTATAGGTAAATAATATCTACACATTTAAATTTTAATAGTGACGAGTTGTTTTGTTCACGATTTACGCATATTGAATAGGTTAAATAAAATTGCATTCGAGATAAAATTGTGTTTATATTATTGTTCAACTATAATACCATATGTATTTTTTAGCATACGCATTTAAAAAGTCTAAAATCCAAAGTGCTTGGAATTGAAACCAAAACTGAATTTTAATTCAAATTAGAATCTATAGACTATAATATTATAATGGTTTCAAGTATAAACAATGAAACTATAAAACAGAAATATAGAAGTATAAAAGTAATATGGTTTTTTGAACCTTATGATTAACAACTTATAATCATTATATTTAAAATAACAATGGTAAAAAGATTCTGACTGTGTAGAATTGTATTTAACAAACTCGACGAAATATGCTAAACGTTTTTAATATAATTATCTACACGTGATGATTTTGTGTACTTTACTTTAGCCAAGTCATGTACCCAAACTACGCGATTTCGTTCACTTTCCAATAAAAAAAAAACGTTAATGGAGTAAAAATTAAGTTTAAACGATTTAATGATGCAACTTTTGATTTTTAATTGCAATTATGTAGGTACATAGTGTATTATTTTAGGTAGTGATTAAGTTTAAACGGTAAAGAAATAAGTATAAAACATTTTTATATTATACGTAATATCACATAGTTATACTGACATTCATAATAAAATGCATTCACATAAAAAATAAAATATGGCATCTTGTACAGATTATAATATTATAATTGCAAATAAAAAGCATAAAAAGAGCAAAAGACCATTATGAATAATAATAGTAAATTATAGTAGGTACCTACAACCCACCTACACAACGTAGGAATGTACCTATATTGTGCTTTGTTTTTAAAATACTAATACCTTGTTTCATAAAAATAATTTAACATTTATATTTTAATGAATAAATAGTGAGTATGGTCCCTTAAATATGATTTAGTGGCCCATGATTTGTTCATTAAATTTTATTTAACCATTAGATTAATACATTTTTTTATAAAATATTTTATTTATGAAAGGCACTATTTGACTTTAACGTATTAAATAAAAAATACTTTATATTATTATAACATGGTTTATGAATGCGCATGAAATAATGGATTTTATATATTACATAATATTATGCATTATTGCATTGGTCCTAAATCGTAATATGTTTAATTATGATAGATAATACGTTTATCTTCCAAAGGATCTTATAAAATTGATACCCCATTTTTACTACTATATACTATAATATATTAATATGTAATATAAGAACCAAAAAATGTAAATTTGTACAAGCAGATAAAAAATCATCAGATAGAAAAGACAATTCAAGCGTAATTATTACTATAAATCAAATCAATAAATTATATGCATATACAATATAGTTTACTGGTATATTGTATATAATATTGTTATTGTTATCATTATTCGTTGTTATATAGCTAAATTAGTCACTTAAAATAGCCTTGAGATGGAAAAATAAACCTATTGAAAGCCGTGTAGGTGTAATTCCTGCAGCTTATTATAGGTCAATAGTAATTTTTCAACTCGCAGTAGGTGTATTGTCATAATATTTATTGATCCAGTCCGAGAACAATGAAATTCAAGCGAAACAATTTTTTCTACTGAAACTAAATTTCAAAAAAGTATAATAAATAACTGGAATGCATTCTACTAAATGTATAAAATGTAAGTATATAGTATTTATTTGCGTAAGGTAGGGATGATGTGTATATAGCAGCAAATGACGATGGAATTTGAAATTGAAGAAAAATAAGTTATACATTTATATTAAAATTGTATAAAATTAATATTCAGGATCATCAACTATCGCACATTTACAATATGAAATAAAATGTAATTATTAAAATAATATCTATTGGTAATTTTTTATTTCTATAGGTATCAAAGTTATCAAAATAAAACAACTTAGCCATGATACTTGGTAATCAATAATAATACCACATCAAATATCATCAATACACAGTTGGAAATTAGATTTAAAAACAACTAAGATATTGATGATAAATTTATAATGCAGGTAGGTATACTTTATTATTTTTACAACACTTTTTTAAAAAACTAGCCATTATTAAATTTAAAAAAATTTAAAAGTTTGACATTATAGATATAGTTTTTGTACCTATATAATATAAATATGATACGCGTGTGACTCTGGAACCAGATATATAATACGATTTAAAAAAAAAAAAATTGAATTCACTAATCTATTTTATACGACGTGTATAATAGTCGTTAAAGTTCTTCGTACGTCGAACAGGTATGAATTTACACTCGTCTAAGCATTAATACCGCAGATTGCAGTCTCACAAAATATTTCACTCGTGATGTTACACATTCACACTCATCTCTCACATCGACCATGAGATATTATTGTTTTTGAAGACCGGAACACGCATATTCAACATTTTTAAACGACGCCTGCAGTGTATATGTGTGTAGGTTAGGTGTAGTGGTTTTTTTATCTTTGGTATAATAAAAAACGAACGAATGTTTTTATTAGGGTTTTTGATTTATAATTTAATAATTATACATACATATTATTAAAATATTATACAAAAACGCAAAATTATTATATATGTGAAACTACGCGCCGAGCCAAAGCTGATTCATAAACAATGTTTCTGTCAATTGCGGTGTGTTAAGGAAAAATATAATCCACACCTATAGCAATCATATTTCATATACATGGCATACGTAACATTATAAGAGAGTTCGTTACACCCACGTTATGTGTCCTATATAATAATAATACACGCCTTATTCGGTATATTATATAGGTTGGAGAGGAATGATTGCCCTCCCTGTAAAATTGAAAAGAGCTTACCCCTAGAAATTATATAAATTTATTCAAAACAATTTAATTACTACATAAAATTATTTTTTGGTAGGTAGTTTGATTTTATTCGGAAAAATTGAACGTCAAAACAACTTGGTGGTTAATTTAACCTAACTATATCAACAAAAAAATAATTAGATTACACTATCATACGTTTAGTAAATATAGGTATAAGTGAAATACCTATACTGAAATGTACTTATAAAAAATTATATTATGAATTATCTAGGACAGCGAATCTATATGTATAATCAATAGTGGCGGGATTTATAGTCATGTAAGTACTCATTTAGTATGTTTTAAGCCATTGCTTCATGATGTCTGTAACAAGTGTGTGGGTGAGTGGCCTCAAGTCCGGATAGGTGTACTATTGTGAGATCTCAAGTCTCAACACAAATATTATAGTTAATATAATATATTACAGACTTTAGGGTTAGCTCCCTGTGACTCACTTTGCTGTAATAAAAGGGGTCAAAAATATTTCAAATATAGAATTTGCTTCAAAGACTAAAAAAGTTTGCACTACCACTGTGTATAATTCTCGAGCGACCAACAGGTACCTCGGGGTTGAGCAGTATATCAGAATCAGATACCTACATATATCAAGATACTTTTCATAAATAATAAATATTCGGGTGCTTTGCCCGGGCTGACTATTTAATAAAACATAGCACGCTACTCAATGTTTTTCTTCTATAATGAAAACCTATGAATCATAAATATTGTGTTTTTGTTAATAAGAAACCATTATGACAACGAAAACCCTACAAAAATCAGTCAGGAACAAAAAAACGTGTATCCAGTCCAAAAACATATTTATGCTAATAATTACGACAATAAAATACAATTTGGTAATCCACTAATCCATAAGAATATATATTATATACATATACATAATTGTAAGCCATATATTTATAAATATATTACTACTTAACTTTGTATGATTTTTAATTGTATAATAATATGTTACAAAGTGAATTTGAACAAATATAGGTATATAGGTACCTATATATGTGTTATTACTTATTTATAATTGTATGTACCTATATTATTATCTTAAATCAGAATAAATTATTGTTTGAAAACATTTACTAAAACGTTTGATTTCGCTTTTTCGTATGTACCTATATAATATTATGTGTGTATAAAAAATATTGAACAACTTTTTTAGAGTATCTTGATCTAGTAACTTATATCTCTTACGAATTCTTAAAGTATCAAGTGTCTCATACATCTCGATGCCTACTAAAACAATAGTAGGTAGGTAGGTACTTATCTCGTATCGTATTGTATATATATACCGAGATACTCTTTGTAGTCCGCGGTATATCTTTTCCAACCCAGCTGGTATACAGACTACACATACAACGAGGAAATATAATAACACAGCTATACGTGACAACCGTACCTATATAGTTTTGTAATATACAGCTCGTACGGGTATAACATAGTCTTAGTCGGATAGCGCGGGCTGCGTATCGTAGACGCGGCTCGACCGGAGGAGGAAGACGCGGCACGATGGACCGAAAAAACGCGCTTTGCTCGATGTCAAGGGCAACCGGTCGCGCGCATACATAATAATATAATATGGCAACATCGCATTACGTGAGCTCTGCCGCCGCTCAGGACTCTGACAATAGTAATAATATATTATATTATTGTTCCTTGACTCATAATACACACACACACACACACGACACACACGATCGTGTATATTGTTCTTTCGTGATTTGGATTTCCGTCGAGCAGCATCGTCAGCTACATATGGCTGTATAACGAATAGGTACCTACCTATACTACAGAGGACGTGTGAATTTTCAAGGTCTCAAAGGGAAGTTTATCCGAAGAAAATGTGAATGGCGGTGATGAGGGGGTTGGAGGGAGGTGAACCGCTGCTGGCCAACGTCCAAAATAATGGCCGTCTTATAGTGTATACGCCGAGGGTTTACTCTGCACAACGACGGTTCTCCTATAAAGCACCGATGCCAATGTGTCCATAGTAAAGCTATATAATACGACGTCATCGCCGCGCCGTTCGTTACTTAAGTACCTACCGGCTACAACCAAAAGTTTTTTTCTACATTTTCTAGTTTACACAGATCTACTCGATGATATAATAATACATTATGTTTTTAAAAATCCTTATAGATACGATTGGCAGTATGGTGTTAAAAATACATTAAACTGTGCCAAAACGACTGTAAAGACGTGTACGAGACACGAGTATAATATGTATATAATATTTCACATAATATATTATGTACATAGGTATAGGTACCTATGTTATACACCTATATATAGAAAAGCCGGAAATATTAAATCACAGCAGGGTATGCCTAATCGTAAAAATACTTATACATCGTTACACGCATAATATAATAATATATGACTTTATAATATTAGGTACAACCATAACAATAATTTCTGCAATATAATATAATACCTATAGATATCCCTAATACGCAATATTTCATAAAAAAAAATCTTTATTTTAAAGAATATTACTTTTGGCATATATATTACAATTTTTTACACAACAAATATTATAATAACGTTTGCGTAATAGCTATTTGATTGGTTTACAGTTTACACTGCCCGTGCTTCTAAAAAAAAACTTATAGCAATAATGACAATTCGGAAAACTGCGTAATACATTGGTAACTGCGCGTTACTTAACAACACAATTCGTAATAATTTTAAAATTAAAATTAAAAAAGTGATTCCGAGGGCAGTTGTAAAGCTGAATGTATACTATTATGCATATCATACTCAATATCAGATCAATAGCTTTTTATGAAAAGAACAATTTAAGCAATACAATTAACCCTTTAAGTGTATAAATAAATAGAAAATATTGCTAAATTATTTGCATAAAGAATATCTTGAAATAGATAGGTATTTATTAGAACTAAACTTATTAAAAAAAAATTATATTAAATATTTTTAATTTGATTTTCACATTAGAAAATTAAATCACCGGTATCCGGAAACCTAATTTAAGTAACGATAAATCCAATTAATAAGAAATATTAAGTTTTGTTTTCATCAAAGTCTTTCGACTATCGAATTCCTTATAGTATAAAGCACTTATTCGTTATATATAATAATATATGGATATAATCACAAAATATATTATGTCATTATACATATTATATTATTTAATATATAAAATATTTGAATATAAATAAGTTATCCTATCGTTTATGATTTGAATAAATATAAACTGTTAACTACTATTTTATAAATCTATATTTTTCGAGCTTACATAAAGTAATCATTTGAAATATTTTTGTTTCTAAACTTCGAGACTGCAATACGTATAATATATAAAGTAAAAACTAATAAGTATTTGTAATCTCCTATAAAAATTGACCTTAGTAACTAATTATTAATGGAGCATGACTTGATTTTAGGACCAGAATACTTGAATGAATATTTGAATAATCATTTTTATTTAAAAATATATAAATAAAAAAATAACGATATAATTAATACTTATTATATTTAAATTAATATTATAATATTAAGAGCTAATTTTGTACAGTAAAAACACTTTTAGTTCTGGACCAACAGTTTTCAACTCAAATACCTATCTGAAATAATAACAATAAAATAAACGAATTCTTTCCCAAAGGATAAAAGTACCTACAAGAAAAAATAATACTCTAACGGATAATTGAGCCGAACGATTGGCTTCGGTCGAGGCCATCGAATTTTGTCCTATGTCTATGTGCAGTTACTGTGGAGGCTTTGCGGCAGTCTAGCGTTTTTTTCGAGATGAACGAAATCGGTTGACAACACGCAAATTCGCACAATTTTTAAATAAATTTATCTCTCACATGATGCGATTAAGACTACATTAGGTACCACGGTGCCACTGCGGGTGTCTGGTTACTCGCCTTCGAATTATTTATATAACACATTTTTTTTTATACATAATAATTTAATTTTTCATCATTCGTTTTCTGAATATTAACATGAAGATAATTTAATTTTCTAATAAAATGTACACCTAACAAACTACTATAATTCAATGTGTACCATACTATTATTATATTCAATTATTCATCAACGAACAAACTAAACGCGTTTCACATTTACCAAGAAAACGATATTTATCATTAATCAATACATACCTATATAGTTATTACTATTATTGCCGATATTGTATCAATGTATCATGAATATGAATTGATGACAGCGCAATGGATAATGGAGCCCACTATAAATGTATTCGAAAACTATGAATCGTATTGAAAGGTCATAGGACGCCAAGTGAATTGCCAATCTTTATAGTTTTTACTTAAATGTTCAAACATATTTAGCCATCAAAATTAATAATATTGATAAAAAAATAAATAAATTTTACATTAGGACCTACCTAGGTAATAATATTGATAAAAAATAAACAAATTTGACATTATCTAACTAGGTCCTATACTTACTTACAAAAAAAATTCGCGTGTAAGTTAAACATGAAAAATAATGTTTTTTCCATCCTTCAAAAATATTCTTGAGCACGCCAACTTTAGAAACTTAATTAGATCAAAACATGTAGATTTCAGATATACATGGAAACTAAAAACAAATCAATAAAATGTGGAAATGTTGGTTTCAATCTCTTTCGAGAATATATTCACACTATAAAATGTACAAAAAATGTGTGCAAAAAAAATGGTACTACTCATTTTTTGTAATCATTAATAACAGAAATTTAAAAAACATTAGTACATTCAACATTGTACAAATATCTTACAGGCGTTTTGAGTCTGGTTGGAAATACTTCAGCTTTTATACAATTGAAACATACAAAACTATAAAAATATTATATTAAATTCAACATTTAAATATTATTTGACAATTCATGATGGTAGTATTAATTGTAATTTATAAATTAAAATTCATAACATTTTTAAGTATAATTACTATGAGAAGAAAATATCCAAGATATTCCATAAGTAGTTAACAACAGCTAGAGTCTTTGGTACTTGAGTAGTAAACAAAACAAATATTTTTTGACCTAATTCAAATTCCGACCATAACTTAAAAGTTTTAAGTTTATATGGTTAGTTGTTTAAACTTTTAAAATTATAACAATATTTTATTTTTCTAAAAATATTAAAAGTTAATTTTGTTTAATTTTGTTTATAAGCTAAAGAACTATAATAATAGTTGTGTACTTAAGTTAACCATAAAACAAAATTATAATATATACTAGCTTATTTATTTTCACTAACTATATTAATGTGTACAAATATAATATTTAAAATTATTTAACATTATGTTTTCAAAAATAAAATAAGAATTTGTTAATTTAATAACTTGGTTGACATTATTTAAATTTTAAAATAAATATTTTAATTTAATGGTATTCCAGAAAATAAAAAGTGGTTATCTGCAAGAGCATCATTATGTTATTTACATCATTTTAAATTAATTAATAGATTGTATCTTACAATATATGTTATAAATTCAAATATATAATTAAATCATTGTATCGTAACTACATAATTTAAATTTTAAAAACGGTTTCACTTGGGCTATTGTCCCATAGTTAAGAAACCAAATTTTGGCAACTTAAATAAGAGGGCTTATTATGTGCATTATCGAAAAAATAAATCCGTTTTTGTCCAGATAAAATTCTCATATTGTTATGGTGAAAATTTGGTTCCTTCACTTTAGCTTTATAATAGCCTACCTGCCTATTCGGTACTGTTCCTGCCATTTTTCTAATTGATCTATTTTGTATTGTAATTACGCAACAACCAACCACAATATCGTCATGGGATCACTTTGATCCTTTGATACTAAGATACTTTGAATAATAAGTATTTAAAATATAAATAGACTAAGATTAAAAGTTCTAATTTCACTCAAAATTTCGTATTTTATTTATTTATTTTATTCGTATCAAATTGCCTATTTTTAACCCCTTAAATAGCTGGTGTATCCAACGAATGATACAGAAAACAGAATATAGACTTTATTGAGTTATCAAATTATTTTGATGTAAACTAAAATTCATTAGATTACTATAATTTAAATTATGAAATAAACGATAGTAATACTGTCCATGGGAATTCTTTCTCAATAAACAATTATTTAATAATATGTAATCCGGAAGTTAGTCGGAGCTTTAGCCTTTAGGGTTTGATGTCTTTAGTATTTACTCATTGTTAATCTGTTTTATATTTACATTGGCTTTTTTTATATATACATATATGCTCTTAATTGTTATTTCTATAATATCGGACTCCCAAATCTATTAAGTAGCAAGTGAAACTATGTTTATATATATATATATATATATATGTAATATATGTATACAAATAATCTTATGTACGGACATCCATCTAGTAATTTTTCTCGGGGCAAACTCGTTTTATTACCACTGTTGACTGTTCGTTTGAGATTCGAGGTTAACAACAGCACCAAAGGCAAACTCGAATGACCGGTTTCACGTATTCATTTCTCTCTCTTTCTCATTCTATCTCATTTTATACATTTATCTGCCAGTACGCACCATACATATATATACCATTTTAAAATATGAAAAAACTACTACTAAACTACTGTAGAACGCTTTAACACCAACGATTGCTCTGAGACCGGAACAACTTTAACGTTTCTACCGTCGAATGTGTACTATATACGTTTATTGTATCATAAAATAACTATACAATGTATACCAGATACCTATACGGCTGTACACATATACAAAGCGATTAGTATGGTTTGTTAAAACGGCATTCATGGTTTATACCTATCACTATATCCGAGCTATAAAGTATAAACCTTCACAATATGTGTAAAATAATATTACATTTTAAAACAAAAAGAGGGCGAATTAATTGTTGTTTTAAAAATAAAAATATACAGCGTTTATATGAATAGTAAGTATTATAATAAGCGATAATAATTAAATATTTAGGATTCACAATAATGATAAAAAAAATATATTTATTGATATTAAATTACCAACCTACCTTCTTACAATTTTGATTTTAGTCTGATTTTATTTTTAACTTTATTCTAGTTTTATTTTAGCAATTACTAATAGTCAATTCTAAAAATTACATGGGAAAAAAGTATGATGTTAAACATGGCTTTATAGTTTATACTTATTACCATAGGAAACACATCATTAAATGTAATATTTTTTATGAACAATTAACATCTGAAAAGATGTATAATAGTGTAAGTAAAAAATGTTTCTAATATTTCAACTTGAAGTAACATAGAAAAGCTAATATGCACGTAAATTTAAGCGTCCTACTTCTGCAAAATATCATCTGTTTGACAATATTATTAAAATATTGTGTACACCGTACAGTATATGGTTGTACATTGGCCGGAAGCCGGATATCCGTATGAACACTCATAATATATAAGTGTGGGGAGAATCGATGGCATTTCCTTGGCAACCAGGTATAATCAAAACATCCGAAATCCACTCCCTCCAAATAGCATTATTAAAAACTGGATATGGACGACGTCTAAATACATATAAGATTCTCAGTCACGTGTCGGTGAATTTCCTATCCTATTATTGCGGTCAGTGGTTTACTGACCATTAAATGTTGTATATGTATGTCGAAGATTATTGAACTTAAATAACGAACTGTATAATATAGTAAATTATCACATGTAAAAACATAATATGATATTTGGAAATAAATCATTTGTCTCTCAACTATACTTTATAGGAAGACATATTGTCATCAAAACTACCTACCTACCAATTTAAATGAACTTTATTTCTAACATAAGTCATAATAATTATTGATTAATTGTCACAAAATCCCTGTTCTGAATAATTAGAAAAGATATTATACAAATTATTATTAAGTTATGCTGCACTATTCGTATTTATTACAACGACATTCGGAAATTTTTGTTTTAAGTAATATTTAAGTCACGCTTTAGATTTTTAATTAGTTTGTATAAATCTATGTTTTTCTATATAGAACAATTTAATTTTGGGTTTAATCAAACTTTAGTTTTGGTACAATATATATCTATCATATTATGAATCTTTTCAAAGTATTGACGTCATCGAGGCCAAGGCAACATTATTTCACCTTAGTATATAGGTACTATATACCTTACCAATGTAAATCTAAATAAATTAACCCGGTGTATATAAGTAGATTTTTTGAGCACTAAACTTAGATAGAATATAAAACCCGATAGTAACATAATGGAACTCAAGGTTTTACACAATGTCCATATCAATAGAAGTACAAGTTTGATAGGTACCATTGTACTCTTTGTACATCTTTAATTTAAACCAACAGACAAGTCAAATTTGAATTATCTTAACAACATTTTTAAAACTTGATAATAATTAATGTTCTGTAGATAATATTATATTTCAAGGCTCCGCTTTACTAATTAAGAGGGCGCATCAGTAAAAATGTGAACTCTGTCTACACACGTATTATAGTAGACACCTCAGTTCTCTCTGTTCATATTTCACTAATTGTTTCTTGTGATTAAATTATTTAAATTTTATTGAAGTATCATTGCCTGTTCTAATAATTATGGAAAATAATAGCATCTGTGTTTTGTTAGAAGCTTGTTTTAATGTTTTAATTTCCAAAAAAATATTAGTACCTATTTATTCATTTTTTATTTTTAGTTATTTATAATTATTAATAACTTTCTTAAAAATATAATTATTAAAAAAAATCTTCCGAAAAAACACATATTAGAATGTTAATCTTTATAATTGTTATGATACCTTAATTTCAACAATGTAATCACAATTAGGGAAACACAGAGAGAGGTTAAAACAATATTTTTAAGTGTGTAAAATAAATGGAGAAAATAATTATTACTCTTAAGAAATAAATGTAATATTGCTTAAATATATTATAAGATGTATTATAATAAGACTTTCTACACAAACAATAATTTTATCCATAAAATAAAATTTATTAGTAATTAGTAATTTAATAATAGTTTGATTGTGATTGGAATCTATGAAACAGTATGAATAGCTGTAAATAGGTGAGGGACTTATATTATTATTTGGTATGTAAATCTAATTTATTATTTAAAAAACTCAACTCATATACTTATACTATGAGAATTATATCAAAAATGGCATTTTTTAAGTACGAAAACACATTATCCACTTAAATTGTTTTCAATCATATATTTTATTATTAATTTTAATAATTTATAATAATTTAAATTTTTATAATTTTATAATAGTTAATTCAATATTTGATGTACAAACCTTCTATGAAAAAAAAATTATAATTTACCAAACAATATATTTATAAGAAAATTGTCTATATTGTAATAAAGGTTAAGTAAATCTCTACTATTACGAAATTATTCAACTTATAAGTTATAATATTAACTTTATAAAGTTATGTTTTTATTATTCATAGGTGTAAATAGAATAATTTAAAATATGTTTGTCTATACTTTTTATAAAAAAAAAAAATGTTTTCATGATTAGCTTTTTACAATAAAAAAAAATCTAGTGGTGTCTTATTAAAGCAGGTTAGACCTTTTTATGCTATCCCTAAAAGCCAAATTGGTTCTCAAGTACAGCCCTTTTATTTATACGTATATATTTAATTAATACTTGTGATAACGAAACTTGGGACTTTTTTAATTACTTTGGGTTACCTAAGTAAAGTGCTCTTACGTTTAACATTACACTCACAATAATATAAATTATGAATCCATGTATTTGTAGTACTTACTTTATAAATTTATACTAGGAAAGATAAAGTATAAAATCCCATTCACACAGCCGAAAATTTTTTTATAAAAATTGTACACAGTCACTGAATAATACGAAACTCCGACAAAAAAACGCGCACTCCGAAACGTTAGCGGCACGAGTAAAAAACACTGGGTGTAACTAGGTAGACTAACAACACAGACCTGTTATTGGTATTACCTGACGTACCTGTTGTGATCACTCGAGGTCGCTAACCGACTAGAAACGACAGTCGTCGACCACAGACGATGTAGAAATTCCCATAAAAACACCATCATGATGATGATGAGTATAGAGGCGAGAGAGTTATTTCATTTTTTACACTTACTCTTAGAGACTTTTACGGAAATTAGAGAATTTATAATACAAGAGTGAAAGTGCATTGTATTGAAGAAGAACTGGACATTTTAGAATGTCAATACATCTTCAACGAATATTAATAGTTTTTGGTACAGTCGTGAGGGGGAAAAATGTAAAAGAGTTCACGACGATGTCTCGTGATAGTCGATTATTGGAAAAAGGCGGTAGGTATCTAAAGAATTCTTTGATAAAGCCTAGATTTTGTATTATAAAACGGGTGTCTTACGAGAATTCTCTATTTTAAAATAGCTGACAGTGGAATAAATTATATGCCTAGTCCACACTTTTAAATTATTACATTTCCCATTGCTCGGAAAATTATACAAACGTGTTGATGAATAAATAATAATACACCATATATACTGCAGTAGTACAGTGCACATCCCAACAAAAATAATGAAGACACTGAGTATACGTCATAAACATAATATATAACAGGATGGGCCTCGCGTTTTCAGTTTTTTTTATATAAACTAGCGTAACCTGCACAAGGAAACGGTGAAACATAATATATTATGCTGTCTGTCAGTCTAACTGTTACCCATTCTGTAAAATGCGTACGGCCAATTAAATACTTCAGCAAACAAACGAAAGTGTCCAAATACTTAGGACATAAATATAATGCAGTAAGTACAATATATTATGTATACTATATAGTTAGGTGTATATATTATATTAAATGATTTAAATGAATGTACATACCTTTTTTTACTCGAGGTTTTAAATTCATGCATATGGTTCTTGTAACAATACACTGTAACAACGTTTTTATATTTCAGTAAAAATGTAATAATTATTTAATTTTTTTTTTTGTGTAGTACCTATGATTTTTTTAATTTGTTTAAGAACTCACCTGGTAGAGATAAGATAATAAATCGTCGCGAGTCATTTCTGCAATTTGCTGTCCATTAATTGCGAATATTTCATCACCCGTTTCGAAATCCGCGCGGTCGACTTTTGAGCCTTAATCAACGAATTATTTTTAATTAATATAAATAAATATTACCTACCTAGCTATTATATAAATATAATATTGATAAATAAAAAAACGTTATTTTAATTTTTGACAAAAATAAAATATTTTTCGAATTTATATTGAGTGGATAGGTATTTGTATTTTAGATTCTAAGCTGTGCAATAAGTACGATAAAATATATATTATGTATATTACTTTTATTTTAAAAACTATATAGAATAGTAGGATTTATCAACATTATATTATAGTTATTATGGATTGTTCTAACTTATATTTTGATATGCAAAACAAAATATGAGCAATCCCAATTAGAAAAAAGACAATCCACTTTTACGTAGCCAGCACCTAGCATTCAAAATTGTTTTTTGAATTTGATAAATAAGAAATATTATCAATACTTTAAAACAGAAAAATTATGTTACAACGATAATTCTACGTTTCCATTCTGAGGTTGCAAAACTAACGAAAGTTGTTTAAAAGGTTAAAATAAACATAAATGCATCGCATCAGTTTTTTTTGTTTTTATTGTTAATTATTGAATCACAGAAAAATTGTCGACTCAATTTCTTTTAACATGAAATAAAATGTTTGTAAAATTAAACAGGTGTACTTACCTAAAAGCTTGGCTTTATTATCTTCAGTTTCTTTGAGTATTAGTACGTATCCACTGAGATCCATGGTGTGAATTATAATAATATCAGGTCAATATGTGTCAAACACAACCCTGATAATAAAAAAGTTATAATAAATTTGAGTTCTTCCTTCTCTTCGTTGTCGCTGTCGCTCTCACAATCTGAATCAGAATTCTCAGCCATATTGGTCGTAGCTTGAAGCTATTTGGGGCATAGCCTACTAAATTATTCCTGGAACAAAAATATTAATTGTTCATTTCCATTTAAGGTATAATTATTTAATTAATTCAAGTACACAGATTAAAACGAATCCTTAAACAAATAATGTATAGTATTACTCAAAGTCTTAAACTCCCATTGTTGTTTTATTGCCATAAATACTAAATGCCTAAATGATTTAAGTGTACAATCTATTCTCTGATTTGGCAACTACTCTCTCACACGTTGATACAAATGCAATTTAAATATTTAATGCATCATGTCCCCAAGACTATTGCACTTTCTGTATTGTTATAAATATGAATTTAATTCATTACTTGTGCTTTAAAATCTTTAAAAATGTACCAAACAAAATGTATTAACTAATAGTTGGCGTGAAACTTTATACATTGTAATTCACCAAATATAGGTACTCACCCCCAATTTTTATTTAATAATGAATTTGTTCAAATACTGATTTTTGGTATTTTTAAATATAAGTAGGTACACAAATACCATATATTTTCAAATCGTTGAGTTTTTTGTGTCCTGTGGAGAATGGAGAACTTCTATTTTTAAAATGAGAACCTCC
>WHPZ01552297.1:0-14867 GCA_016617965.1 Macrosiphum rosae | reverse complement strand
TTATATATTATACTCATAATTTATCACTTTGAAGTGTAAAAGATATTTTCCGACTAAATAACCAAATTTAGGTACCGTGGTATTGACATTTACAACCATTTACTTCTATAAAGTTAGGACCACGTATAGAAAAACAATTTTCTGATCAGCTCATAAGTAAATTAATAATTCAAATTAGCTAGGTATAATTACCAAGTTTTGAAAAAATATTTTCCAGCAAAAAAGTGAGGTGGAATCATTCAAATTCTGTTCTATGACTTTTTTTTTAAATATTATTTGGAAGTAATTTCAAAGGGTTATTATATAATTTATTTATATCCCACTTTTTTACGCGAAATTTGAAAAAAATATGTGTTTTTTAAACGCTTTTGGATTAAAATAGGAATTAAAAAGTTTATCCCATTTTCTTAATAGTATCTAATAATTTTTATTAGAAGTAAAATTTTATTATATAAAACTGCAAAGGGACAAGTTCGTTTTTCGATTTTGTTATCATTTTTATTAAGCACGCATAAATACATCGCCTTCTGCAGATAAGAGTGAAATCCGACTATCCATACGCTAAATATAATGTTTGGAAATTTTAGTTTACTACAGAAAAGGGACATGTTATGATCTCGTTTTTTGTCTCTCCTGAAAAGTTATAAAAATGGACCTATCCCCTTTCTGCAGTTAACGATTCGGTTATGGTATAAAGAGGCTATGGCCAGGTAGGTAAGTAGGTTTGAACAGTAGCCTAAGTAAGTTGGTTACCTACCACCATTTGACTCAGTTTACCGTTTTAAAAATGAACTCAAATCCCTTAACTACCACTGATAGAGAGAGGGACACAGAGGTATTAGGTTTTATTTTAGCGATACACAACATCGATCGTACCAAGGTAATTTTTTAAAGTTTTGGCCCCACAAAGTTTCTGAGAAATGAGAATACATTTTCAGTATGGGAAAACTTTACACTC
This sequence comes from Macrosiphum rosae, assembly GCA_016617965.1. Lineage (NCBI taxonomy): Eukaryota > Metazoa > Arthropoda > Insecta > Hemiptera > Aphididae > Macrosiphum > Macrosiphum rosae. The sequence continues at coordinate 13,909 of WHPZ01552297.1, read as the reverse complement.
TCGTCGTCACTGAATTATAATTTGTTCGCTACAGGCGCAAGTGCGAAAATCGAATTTAGTGAAAAAAAAACAGTATAAAACGATCCGCGAACAACGTATTCACTTTTTGTGACCTTCTACAACTTCAGTATAGTATAGTAAAACTCAAAAGTCAATATTCTCCAGAGGGTGGAAATCTTCGCCGACGAATAATAATTGACGTTTACCATAATAAGTTTTTCGTGAAAGATAGCGACACGCACAAATACACAAACAAAGTTAGGTTTTTTCAGCTCCCATCGCCGTCAAATGATTTATTCATGTTTTCTCGTAATGAATTCCGGAAAACCAATTTTGTTGTGTTATTACTGTATAATATTATGTACAGTAAAGTTTTCGTCCAATTTATAATATTTTATGATAAATAAATGTTATATTATATTCATTGAAATTATTATAACAACTTTGCGAAGAAAGTTTACGAACTTCGTATATCATTAGTTTAAAAAATAGGGGCGTGTAGCCGTCCACCTGGGTCTGTGTGTGCTGACTGCTGACCTCCCTAACTGCATTGTCCCATTGCAACAGTATATATTACGAGTGGTTTGTAAGGTGATTTTTTCTGCAACTATCCTAAAAATTAAATAGAGATCGAAAATAAATATAAAAATAGATAATAACTGTATAAAGTTCTTAACTTTAATCTTTATAATAAGACAGATCACTTTTATTTTGAAACTGTAATAAGTAATAACACAAAATTGGTGGGGCTGAACGATAATTTGACATGCTCTAAGCTGAATTGTTACTCGAGAAATTATATTTAGTATAGGTAAGCCACTTTTACGCATCTTGAGGTGTGGTAGTTTAGCAGCAGAATATTATATTATTATATAGTTACACGTTTTTCGTAACGAGTAACAACCACCTGCGTACGTTTTTGAACTTTCTTGTGAATATAACTAGTACTTTTATACATAATAATATAATACAAGTGAACACGAAAACGACTTTTCGTCGGCAACATTAATTGGGCGGCCGAAGAGTCTTATTATTAAGTTTTTATTGAAAATATTAGTATGCCTATTAAATACACGTATAATATATAATATTAAGTATTAAACTATAATGTATAATATTAAGTATTTACTATTTTACTTGTCACTTCCGTCTTATAAAGCCAGACATAATTTATTCCAATTACGATAATGCCTTGGAATTGGTATTTTTAGAACTTCAAACACCAAAGTCTTCTCCGTATTATACACGATAACTGCCTATCCACCACGCGTTATCTGTTGCAGTTATCACGTTATATTATTAATATTTAAGTAATCTATATATCGGGGAGTCTAGATATCATAGCCACATAAACGTTTTTAGTCACCCTCCTTCCTACATGTTTTTACTTTTTAGCCCCTCCGGGGTTTTATAAAAAAATAACTATTTTATATATTTATTAAATAATATATTATCTAATAATATTATAGCGGATCTACATTGTACGTGCTTATGTAAATTAATAATAAACTAAAACATACATTAGGTAGACTATGGTATGACTAACATAGACTCAAAAAAAATTCAGTGATCTGGATATAAAAATATAGAGAATTATATATTACGATATTTTATAATCGTTTGCACTTAAAAATATGCGTATATACTACAGTTATAAAAAGTATTATACTTATTTCATTATTTTACATTTAACTTTCGATGACAAGGGGTAGGGGGTGTTTTAGTAAACTCTATAGTTAATGGTTAATCTTCACATTTATTGGACTTACGGATCCCAGATTTATATTTTAAAATTATGGGACATATTAAATCTTACTTATCTATACTTGTAATTTACATAGATTTTAATTAAGGGGAGCGATTGAGGGTTAGGTTATCCAAATATGTATAAATTATTTTTAATTTTTAAATAGTTAGGTACTTAATAAGGTACATACGTAGGTAAAGAACGGATTATCCATAATATCGGACAAAAGCGTTATTTTGGACTTTTTAACTCGACACACTGAAACGCTTTATTTAAATTCTGTAAAATACGTGACGAATGGGATCTCTGATTTTACAGGACACCCTATACTCCCTGTGACTTTTACACTCTAGTGACGCTCTGATTGGAGGGTGTCGGGTTATTGTACACCACGGGTTATTTTGAAATTTGGTTTTCTAGGACTCTGTAAGGATGTAGGTAACTATTATATTTCTATCTAGATTCGTTTAAACATATCTTAAAATACCAATTTATTTATGTAAATGCATGTCTACGGCCTCGTTGTATTTTCAAAAATCCGTGTAATTTGATTTGTCCTCGTCGTATATATTATTGTATTATCATCACTCTGTTGCGGTCTGCAGTGGCGCTACTTGGGTTTTATTATAATAATGGCTAATAATATTATTATGCCGCCACCCTTCGAGACGCTCGCGGAAAGCACTTATCGTACACAGTGTCTGCTGAAGCAATCAAAAACAGTTATTATTATGCTTCCCCTACCGAAACACCAGTCAGCTTTAGTTTAAATTTCGTTTTCTCGGGTTTCGTTAAATATATTATGGCTGTTTTACTTCCCAGCATGATGGCTTTGTGTACCTAGCGATTTGATTTTCCTTCGAGTGTTATAGTGTATTTATAAATTATACTGTAACGCCGTCACTCTATTGTCAGCTTAGCAAGCAAAACCAATTTTCTCCTCTCAGTTTTTTTTTGCGATCCCCAAAAATTATACGATATAAAAAAAATGGTCTCCGTAGCTGTCGGCGCTAATATCTCTCAAAATGCACCCTCTTCGTCGGGAAATCTAATTTATCCTCGTTTGTTAGTTTTGTTTGAAGCCAAAGTGGCAATTTTATTTTTCCAATTAATATGTCTATTTCTGGAAGCTGTCTTGGTTCATTAAATAAACGTATTATTATGCCGTTACAAGTTGTAAAAATAATTGGAGTTTAGCGTACCGCAAAACCGTTGTACCCAATATAATTATTATTATTTATATTTTACGCGTTATTTCGACAAATATTTTGTACGCCAACTGAAAATCATTTTCAGACTATTAATACATTTCAAATATTTCAATAATAGACGTATTGTTGTTGTGAGTCTTCGCCAAACCTTCCAATTATACGCATACCCATATATACGTAGAATATACTGTCGAATATCTAAGAGCGGAGGTGTTAGTTAACAAAATAGTATTTTATGAGTACCCAGCAATACAATTGTGGAATAAAAAAAATCCTTATATAGTTATTACAATAGATGTTTGCTGGCATCCAAAATAATACGTAGTTACTACGATTGCGTTTTTATTTTATTCCTATTACCGTTATTTTTTTAAAGGAAATCGCTCTTGTTATTATTATTCCTTCACGAAAAAAAACCAATTTGCCCGGTTCTCTCTGTATTACGCACACAAAATATGTTTGGTGCCAAGAGAATAATAATCAAAAAATATCCTGATGCCTTTCAAGTATTTTTTTTGGGATACCCGTGAAATTGAACCCGCCTTTGACACCAGCAAAAATATGTTTATTGTGTGTACCTCTCAGTATTGAGAAATCAGCAAAATGTTTGTAACATCATGACGTATTTCTGTTCTGACGAGGTATAGTAATATGTTAAAATATAATATAGAAAACTTTGCCTACTCACAACTTTATAATAATATTGCTCTGCACCACACCTCCACCGCACCGCATCACTTCTTGCCTAATAACTGGCATAAAAAAATAATACTGCCAACATTACAAATTATTCGATGTTCTTATATTAACAATTTTGGTATAAAGTTTGAAAATAAGTAGAAATCTCCGTTATTTTTATCATTAATTCATTGATTTTAATTAGGTATATATTATAATAATATACAAATTATATAATAGTGATAGGCAAGTATGCTGTGATAACCTTCGAAGTAACAGCAAAGTATCATTAAAATTAGACGAAAAAATAAATCAATCATAATTTATTTGTATGATAACGTTGTTTTACTTTACTATAGGCAAATGCTAATTTAATAGTAATTCATTTTTATAAAAATCAGTTATTAATATTTGTTTCGTGTTTAACAACTTACTTAATACTGTAAAGTGCACGCACATGGAACATGTCAATAATACGCTAGACGAATATTATTATTACGTATTTTATTTTATTTTTTATGGTTTTTTTTCCAATCGTTAACTAACCTATTTATCAGATACAACTTCTGAAAATATATTATGACGTTTAACACAAATCACATCACACAAAAAGTGCATTTATTCTAATATACGTAATACACGTACATTGCGATTTGCGACTTGCGATAAGTCAACCTATCCCACCGATACACGATTCCCTCCTTGTACCCGTGGTATAGGTATGAGGTCTCTTATCACAGACAATCACCATACCATAATTAACGCAACCGGTGTATCGTCCAATAATTATCATAATCAATTATTATTAATTATATCCACCTGCATGTGACCTCCTCTGTCGCCTGTCACCTGTTCGCGCCAGCCACAATAGCCTGGTATCGGCAGATGGAGCAAAGGCACGACACTCAATTTTTTCCCATCCTTTCAATATGACCAACAGCGAGTATAGACGCCGTTTTGATGGTTGACGACGCCAGGCACGTACACAAAAAAAAAATTCCGGGGCGGTTCATATTAGATTTTGTGGGAGGGGAAAGGTTTGAACACCCCCACCCCATGTATATGTGCCTGGACGACACATGACAATTATGTATGTTAATGTTTTTTGTGGTTAATACAACAATTTATTTTATTATTTGTGTTTTGTTGAAATACATTTAAATCATTATTATTCCACCCGCCGCCGGTAGCTGCTTCGTCCGAACCGTGTGGTTTGTATTGGGTATTTTTGTAGAGATAATAATTTTATATTATATCATATTATGCTATATATTTTTATTATTTCACACTTCGGTTAACCGCTTTATCGAATTGGCCGGCACTATGTGTATTTTTTTCAAATACGTTTAATATACTACTATTCCACCCGCCGGCAACTACTTTGTTAAAGCCGAGAGGTGCGTTGTGTATTTTTTTTATAAAATATGTGTCAATCATTTTTGTTCAGTCGGCCCTCTCGGCACCAACGTAACTTGATTAAAATAAAATAAACAAACATATATATTTTTCCCTGACTCATGGTTTTTTATTTATTGCCATGATCGTCAATTACTACTGATCCAAGTTTATCCTTATTATTATTAATAAAAGAAAAATCCGCGGCACGCGGGTTTTCGGTTCTAAGTCTGTGGTTGGCGACCGTGATCTAATATGTTTGAGGCAACCATATGACTCTTGATTCATGAGCAATATGTCTCGAGCAGTCACACAATTTGAATCCGTCATAAAATTTACTAAAGAAAATGATTTTCTTAAATTAATTTTTTAATTGTATATTACAATGTAATTATTTGTAACTTGTTATAATATTATAGTATATACTTACAATATTATGTGCAGTAACCAGTCAATGTAATCATCTATCTTTCAGTTAAACATATTTTTTACAAGTTATATTTCTAACGGTGTCCGGAAAATAAGTGCCGCCGTCCCCCCACCCGGGCATGACAGATACCTACGAGTGCCCACTAAAAAATCTTCCAAACACACACGTGTTCCATCCCCCTACAGTTCCACAGGCTAATGACTACAGTAATTGAAACCTTAACACCCTCCCCCCCCAAAAAAAAAAAATAAAAATATTTGTATGCTGTTACTATATAATTGCAAAACATTCTAATGCAAAAATATGAAAATATTTTACTATACAATGTGGATAAAATCAGTTTTGTCCATTTCACGAAAAGATACTATTCATATTGTCAAAACGTTATTTTCATAAAATGTTTACACGCTGCGAATTGTACAACGTAGTTTGTATACAAGTAAACACCGAACAGACGATTCTTTGTTTCCGTCTTCTTTCACACAATATAATATAGATGAGTTCCGGGTCGTACCGAGGGTGGTAAGTGGCCGATTTCGAATGCTTTATACTTTAATATTATGGTAGCTTTACATTTTTATATGTAGTTACTGACCGACCCTCAGATTTTGAGTCCGCTTTTTTTGTCATAATGATCTTTGGATCCTTTTATGTATACCTACGGTATACACAATATACAATAGGTGAGTTCCGGGTCGGGGCGTGGCTGAGGGTAGAGAGTGGCCGATATCAAACTCAATTTTATTCTATTTATATATTATATTATAATATACTAATTGTACCTATGTAGTAGCTGGCTGACGTTCCAACACCCCGCAGATCATAAGTCCACCATCGTTATATTATTGTCGTTCCTATAGGTACATTTATTTATTTTTATATACGACTAAACAGACAATTTATATCTTCAGGTCCGCATGGTATACAAAACATTATTTACAGATGCCTTTAATGCTTTTATTTAGACTAATCTACACACATGTGCTCCGGTCAGTCTATCACATGCAGTTTATTGCGTCCCTTGACCATTTCCATCCTATTATATGGTTATATTTTATAAAACAGATTGAAATCCCAACACTGCAGGCAGTGCGTCGTCTCACTTTTGACCCAAAATCAAAAATGTTGATTCTATATACACTGTAGCCCGTAGGTTCGTATTATTGTGAAAAAGATAAAATAAAACCATTGGTGACTCGATAAATGCCCAAGGCAATTTAGGTTTTTCGTATTTGTGTAGACTATTTTCTTTAAGTCCCATTTCCGAAGTATCGACACAATATGTCCCTATTGTTGTAAAACAAGTATAGACTATATTATATTAGGGACTAAATAAATGTTGATTTAGAGTTTCCAAATTAAAAATGAACGCGTGATATACAAATAAGTGCAAATTTTATTTATTTTATAAGAAAACATTACTAAATACGATATTATTACCTATACGAGCGTATTTTATAATAAACGATTTATTCATAATTTAACACGAAGTCATTTTTAAATCTGTGTTTAATATAATCAGAGTTATGAAATTGTTAAAATATGAGGGTTTCTTTTTTATTAATATAGAATAAAGAAGAAAACTTATTCCACTTCCCGTTGATTGTTACATGATTTTTATTCCATCTATAGTAATTAGTGCAAGAATAGGAAATTTAATTAAGTTTAGTTGGTAAGTGAAAAAAATGGGAATCTTGGACTCACATACAAAATGTATAAATTGAATCAATATAGAATGTTTCAGTATATCTATGTTATAAATTTATTAAACACTTAGAATACATTAATTTATATTTTTGTGATAATTACCATATCAATATGCATATATATTTGTAATTTAGAAGTGTGTTTTTGTATTGATTCTGTCTATTGATGGATAATATTATTATAATTATTATTCACCACCGGAGGAATATATTTTTCATTACTATTATAATAATTTAGTGAGTTTTTGGATATCCAATTTGCACTTGTTATTTTTTCTTTAGCCCCGAGTACTCATCAACCCAAGCGCATATATAATATAAAAAAAACTATCTAAGCCTTTGAGTAAATAAGTATAATATGCTTATATTCATAGGATTATAAAACGAGCTTTTGCTCTCGTTTGTTAGTTTTTATTATTTTTTAACGAAATGCCATATAATATTTTCACTTCCATCTACGTCGTGCGTCATCATTGTATATTTGAATTTACATATTATTAGGTATATTATTATTAGTACGCGAAAAATTACTGACTTTTGTTACTCCGCCGTTAGCTATTACCGCATAATATAATAAAACAGTAATGGAATAATATTAATAATTAAAATCTCCAAAAGCTTTTCACAAAAAAACTAAACTTGCATGTTTATTTTCACGGTTGACGTAACATAATATGTACATATATTTAATTACAATACATACATATTCCCTAGTATTATATTTTTAAAAATATTAAAATTCCTAATTACAATATTGCCATTATAATATTATAAGGTACGCACTACATATGTGTAATAAAATACTAAAACAAATACTTCAACTGCACAGTTAGTACCAACTTGTATGTATATATTACAAATAATATCAAATTTACTGTTTGGGAAAAATATTTCGAATTTCCGTTGGAAAGTAAAAATATACATGTAGATTGTACAATTTGCCATTTTGGTAGAGTAAACTGCAGAACAACTATGATATACTTCGTTTTTCAGATTATATTTGGAATCTAATTAAAGGGACAGAAAACCAATTTCTGAGTATATCTGTGTCGAAATAAAATCATTTTTCCAGCCACACGCATTGCTACTCTATTGTCATAACTCATAATAGTATGTCACATTGTCACTGTCACAACGTACAATGTGAATAATATAGATGTGATGGACCCACATATGGACATAATAATAATTATATTATATGATAGGGAATAATAATGAACGGTAGTTTGCATTTTAAACCCTTGATTTTGAATACCACAGTTTAATACAAATATTCCGTTTAAAGCAATTATATCTGAAAAATACTGATAATATACTTAAGAGGACGCTACCAACACATTTTTTGTTCCGTCTTCCATACGCACGACATAGCAAATTATCGTTCACTAGTTTCAATAGTATGATGTTAGTTTTGATACTAGAGTGAATAATTGACCTATTATAACATGTTTAGATAATAAAATTATCTGTGCTTGAGAGTTGGCTTTTTTTTAAGCGAGATATGAGCATTTTAAATTTTTGATATTTTACATACAAATATCTTACTTGAAAATGAATATATTGAAAAATCGAAAACGCTTAAGCAAAGATAATATTCTTACCTAAAAGTATGATAATAGGTCAATTCACTCTTATATTAAAACTAACAACACTCTATTTAAACTAGCGAATGGAAATTTGCTATGTCGTGCGTGTGTAAGACGAAGACAACAAATGTCCTCTTAACTAAAAATTAAAATATAAGTATTTTAATCACAATAATAGTGGTCGCTGCACGAGAACGACCATTAGACTATACAATATTTATTTACATTTTATTACTCGGAGATTGGGCCACATTTAATGTATAACACTAAAATATATGAATAATGTATAACATTTATTAATAAATATTACAGAACATATTATGTATCAATTTAAACTCTGTTTGGTCGGCCACTCCGTCTCCCAAAAAATATTTTTATTTTTTTTTTTAATAATGCGATAAGTTTACATTTCCCAAATTAAAATGTGATTTGTTGATTTTTCGCTTCCTTGTATATTTTAATTTTATTAAGAATTTAATTATTACAAGTTAAAGTTTGTTTTCTGACTTTTAATGTTCCTACGGTTCTAATTTTAATAATAAAACTTCTGATTACATAATTAATTAATAAAAATCATTAAAATAGTGGAACAATCGCCGGGTCTACCTGAATTACTCTAAAAATTTAATTAGCCCAACTACTATAGGTACCTCTATACCTTTTTTTTTTTTTTTTTTTTTTAAAAAAAAAAAGAAAGTTCATTGTTTGCAAATTAACATGCACTCTTATTACTTGTATTACAATATATACAATATGATATAATATTGGGGGACGGAGTGGCCGAGAGGACTAAGGGTTCGATTCCGACTACGGGTGGCATTTTTCTTCAGGCAGTCACAGTGCCGGAGAGAAAGGCACCGACCCCCACCCGAGCATGACAGATACCTACGGGCGCCCACTTAAATATTCTACAAACACAAACTTTCCCTTGTAAAACCTCACCGTTCCAAACCCTACCACCACCACAATACAACCCTACAAATAGCTAATGGGCATCATTAATGCCGGGCTTAAGGATCAATAAAAAAAATAATAATAATAATATAATATATTAATTGCGTTATATAAAGTGTTTATTACGAAGTAATTTTGTCTTAATTATGTTAGCATCAAATGATATTCGGGATTTTTTGTATTATTTCTATATAAAATATTATGACAGTGTTAAAAAGTACATAAAAATGGTCTTAAAAAACAGTTTTTTAAACAGTCTTTGAAAAAATAGTTTTGAAGAGAGAAATCAGTAATTACTCAAATTCCCCCTCCATAATTATGCCACTGTAATAGGCAACCTCTCAGGAGTTTACCAATATTGTACTTACAACATGATTGATTGACCAATATTCCACTAAATAACAGTTGCTGATCATTTAAACTAAAATAATATTAAACAAACAATCACATTCGTATGAAGTGAAATTTATTTTGTAATTTTTAGAAATATATGAGCTTTTCTGAAAATGAACAATGTCGTGGCAAGGACTTGCATGTACTGATAGGATTTTAGGTTTAAGTTCGTGATACAAAATATAATTTATTTGTTGGTTTCTTTTTATTTATTCTATTTTACACTAATTATTATATAAATAGATAAAAAAAATTATAATAATCGGGTTTATGTTTTATTTATTTTTTGTTGTGATATTAGTGAATCGTGAGTATAATATATCGTCAGCTATTTTTATGTGGAGGGTGCACTTAAAAAGTTTCACTTCAATAGTTTAATATAATATTTATTGTATTGTATTTAATACAACTTATGTTACTTAAATTTAGTATAATACAAATATACAATAATGGAAACTTATTATAAATAAAATAAAATAAATGAAAATACTAGCATTTTTGTATAACTAATGCATTATTTGTATTTGTATAAAATAAAACATTTTTTATTTTTCATAGTCAGCTATTTTTGTACGTACATTTTTTAAACGTAAAATTACAATTAAAGAAACCGCCTTTATAATTTTGTATAATCTTTAGGTAAGTATTTTATTGTAAAAAGTTTTTTATGTTTACATCTAATGAATTATTTTTATTCTAAAATTATTAAATTGGTATACAATTTATTATAAACTTCATTTAAACAAAAATGTAATCTATATTAAACTATCCACCTTTAGTACATTTACAGAAAAATAATCTACGGCAAAACAATGTTTTAATTATGTTTTATTATACATAATAATGGCAAAATGATTTTGCTAGTCATTTTTCCGGATTTGTATTTCTCATTATCTATTAGATTCTATGGCTATTTTTTTTGTTAAATATACTGGATTTCAAAGTTAAAGTTTCATATAAGTCCTGATACTGAGCAGAAACTTATTGGCTGTAAATCGGATACTATAATGTTGTAAAACAAAAATATTATTATATTTTTTAAAACAACAATTATTATTATGTTTTTAAAAACAAAAACTATTTAAGTAGTCAATAAATAAGTGGTTAGTGGATCAATATTAGTTTTGTTACATATTTTTCTAATAATTGTTATAGTATTCGATAATATTCAATGACGATAGAATTTGATTGGGCAAAAACATTTTAAGGTGAAATTCAAGGCAAGCACAATTTTGGTACACTGACCCTGTCATTAAAATGTGGTTTTAGGATTTAGGGCTTTAGGCAATTAGACGCCACTTGTGCATGCTCGTATTCACTATAACACCCACTGACCGCGCAATAACAATATTAAACATTTCCTGCAATCCAGCTATAAAGTTACAACTAAGTCAGTGCACTATAACCCCATCGCCTTTTAAGCAAGAGGTAGTGGTGCGCAATGTGATGGGATGGAGGGCTAGTTTGATGAAGAAGAAAACGAAGACTAAAATTAGGAATCATATTAGGATTACACATAGTTAGCTAGATACCTAATAGGTATATTTTATTGTGTTAAGTAGACAGTAGTATACGTGAGGTGGTTATCTACACAGTGTTTCTTCTTTCACAAGTTCGGCCACTCATAATATCAATTCTGAACAATATTTCCAATATAAAAGCGTCAGCTTATACAGTAAATACAACTTACACAACAACAATAGGTATTATAATGTAGGTACTTTAATTTTAATTACCTATTAGATTATTGTAATTATGATAATTTTACACATATCATACAACCGTTATAATTTATATAGGTAATATGGACGATGGGTACTATAATCTGCCCTCGGCGTTGAATTATTTAATATTCGAGTAGGTATCTCGGTAAGTACTCTGACTGTATGATGGATGGGGTCCGCGGTCGATAAACGACGCAGTGAATAAGGTTCATTATAATATTATAAGGAGCGGCAGGGTTCAAGACATGTGACACTAAAACGTGTGTCTTACAATGAAATGTTGGTTTATCGATTCGGTCGCCCTAATATTATCACATTTCGAGAAAATAATAATGCTATAAATTAAAATAAAATAAAACTCAATGTGATGTTCAAATTTAAACAGCAGATTAAAAAAAATAATAAGGATTGGTGTTGGAGCCGTATTTGGAAAAATACAAATAATTAATGCAAATTATAATATTTTAATAATTATTTTTGTCAATTTCCCTTGTGAGTTGTGAACGATAAGCCCGGTTAATTAAAGCCCTCAATTATAAATCAAGAGTTTATTATTAATGTATTATTTCGTTGTGTAATACACCGATTGGAAACATCATAATGCATTATGATATTGATATAATATAATACAAATTATATTGATTGTTTATAATATTAATCGACATATGCTTGCAATGTGCGTTAAAATAAAGGCAATTATTATTATATACATTTATTGCGGGTGGACAAAACCAACTAAATAGATGTTATTATTTAATCTTCTTTGAGCAATACATTTAAATTACAATTTATTATTTAACTGTCAAAATGATGTTTTCAAAGATTTAGTAATTGATTTAGTAAATTAAATAACAGCATTCAATATGGTTATTTATACATTTACATATAAATAAGTAAAAAAAAATTATATATTTCTGTCGTGCCTATATTATATAGCCACACATACCTCTTATACGGATAACAGATAAAAAATAATATTGATGAATCGAAGAAAAGGAAATCGAAAAGGTTTTCACCCGGGCCTATAAGTCGACCTCCCCCCCCACGGCTGACAATGTGGTGGGGAGTTAACAAATGATATTTTAATATTAATGGACAATATAATAAGTGTATTACCTATTTTATTTATTTAAATTTATTATTATGTGTCATCACATGTAAATGAATTGTTGTATTATTCAGTCACAAAACTCCGTCTTTTATTTTTATTACATAAATTTATAAATTGTCGATAACAATATTATTATTTTGACCGACTGAGTGACGACGACCGTCGACTTCCAGACGCCGAGCACCGTTTGAAATATATTGGTTATCTGCTCATTGCTACCATTCAATAAAGAGATTCAACGCAGTTAATGAAAAAAAAACATTCATTCTAGTATTTATTAAGGAATTATTGCATTAGTACTATTGTAGGTAAATAGTAAATATGTATACATATTTATAATAAGCCCCCTCTGTTAATGTTGGTATTATCCGCATCTGTTAATGACTATTTTGTTTATTTAAACATTTCTGTCAGGCTGCCTACACATCTATTTTAAATATTATTGCAAGGAACAAAAAAATAATTCCTCTTAGTCAGAGCATGTTGTCCCTGCACAGTTAATGTTCTTTTACAATTAAGCGTGTGTGTAAATTTTATACAAACAAACACAACAACTCGAGGTGAATGTAAGTTTTTACGCTCTGCGTTTAAGCTTGTACCCTTACCAAACAAAATGTTTTCCATAAATTTTAATTGTTTCATAATGATGTTGTATTTTTAAAAAAAAACTATTACAAAAAATTGAACATCTATGCCACACAAAATTTGAGTGTATTACCTACCTAATATTATTATTTATTACTTACCCTATAAACCTTAAAAACATCAGGTTGTTTAGGTGTGACATCGGTGTTTTTATGACACTATCTTGGCCACTCCAAGAACACCCTTTTAAATGTATGAGCAATGTGCAGCCATCGTTAGGGGGTTATATATTTTAATAATTATAGAATTAAAGTCACCATATACTACGATTTATAATAATAATAATAATAATATAACATTATAAGAACGATGATTGCGGATTATTATCC
>WHPZ01552281.1:0-10086 GCA_016617965.1 Macrosiphum rosae | reverse complement strand
TGTGACTTGTGAATATGTGACCATAGTTTGATACTTGTATGTAATTGTAGGGGCAAACTATAAATTATGATTCTTACAACCTTGCAACTGTTTCTGTTTTTATTCGGTGCACTCAAGTCTCATGATAGGTATAGAAGAAAAAAATCGCAGAATTACCCTAATTTTAACCACATTCGTGTGCCTTACGTACCTAAAAGAAGTTTCCAAATATTTTGTTTATTTAAAGGGCTAATTATATTAAAGACCATGCGGATTTAAACATATTTTATTTTCCTCTGTCTTTTGGATTATGCGAGATGCGTGTACCTTATACTGTACTAAAATTACGTTCAATAAAATTTAAGCTTTTCACTCACACATTTTAATTATATGACCATTCAATATTATACGTTATAAAAAAGCCTAGTGAACATATTATATTTCATAAACTTTAACACGTATACACAATATTAATATTATACTGTGCGGAAATCCAATAGATAATATGTTAACTGATATTGGTTTTCGGGTCTCCAATGTGAAATTTTTTTGATCGTCTGAACGTATACAATTATAATTAATAACGCACAACACCGCACACAATAACCCAACCAAAGGTATACACAACAATATTACAATCGTCGAAACGTGATAGCCAGCATTTAACACATTACACCTCTTTATAGTTTATACGACCTATTAATAAACCCAGCGTGGTAGGTACCCAAACACCGTACACACCACCTGCAGATTCTCTATTTTGGACAACTGTATTGGATTTCTCAAACGGTGCCTATTCGATTTCCAACATAAAGCTACCGTGCAACTCTGCTGATGCGCGTATATGATTCGGCGTGTGTATTACAACACAGTCATATTTTGTCATATTTTGTCAAATTGTATTTTCATTTCGCGTTCGATTGTACATAATAATATACATAGGTTAGCCAGCATTTAACACATTACATCTCTTTATACGACCTATTAATAAACCCAGCGTGGTACGTACCCAAACACCGTACACACCACCTGCAGATTCTCTATTTTGGACAACTGTATTGGATTTCTCAAACGGTGCCTATTCGATTTCCAACATAAAGCGACCGTGCAACTCTGCTGATGCGCGTATACGATTCGGCGTGTATATTACAACACAGTCATATTTTGTCATATTTTGTCAAATTGTATTTTCATTTCGCGTTCGATTGTACATAACAATATACATATAGGTATATAATATTATACGATGTTACATTTTATTACCATAATCGAAACAAAACAAAAACAGTCTGTTCCGTGTTTCCAGATTCCTTTGCGCTACGTAGAAAAAAAAAAATGAAAAAACAAAAAAATAAAATACTCCGCGTTCCGGGTGACGTGTTTTCAATTCAATAAAGGTCTCGGAGTAGGTACTTTATTATGTAGCCATACAATTTACCGTGCAGTTTTCATTAAATAACGTCGCGCGGACACATATAATGTGCACGGGCTGTACATGTAATGGTAATACTGTATAGGTATACAACTGTGCTGTTATTATACGCACCATATAATGCCGAACATTCTATTTAAACATTTTGGTTGAATACGCCGCATTTGATATGCTACTAATCTGAACTTGCGGCCGTGTCCGTGTATTATTATAAACTTGTGCCAAAATCCCGCGACCGCTTATATATTATTATATTATATTATACCTACGATTCATCAGTGTCGTTTATTTAACGCTGAAGAGAATTAGAGTTTTGAGAAGTTGACGACGCCTGCTAACGAGAAACTTCAGATTTTGATAGTTCCATTAACTTTCTTATTCAAAATTAAATTTTAAATTCTCATCTTAGGATCTAAGAACCCACTAGGTACTTACTTTATAATAAAATATTTAATTTGCGCGTACTGGTGAGCAGGTTTCCACGTTATTACTTATTTGAAATTGATTCGGTAAACACGGTAATTGCCATATAACACAAATAACAATTTATTCGATCCGAAAGAAAAGCGAAAAGCAATTTTGTAGAACTTTCTTAATATATAATATGTTGACTTCGTATAATATAATATTTATTGATCCCCATCACTCGTTAGTATACGTTAGAGTGTGTGCTTAATATCTAAATTATGTTAATTTCAACCAAGCTTAGCGAAAACTTCACTACAAAAAACGAATACATTTGGTCCTTTTAGTAATATAAACATCAGAATGGTATTGCAAGCGTGTTTGTTAACTATATATCTGTTAAATTATTTTTATTTTTAACTCATTGTTATTTATATATTTTATAATAGTTCAGTGAATATTTAGTAAATTTAAAGAAATATAAATTGTAATGAAAAAAGAAAAATAATGTAAACAACCTAACCTTTGTTGTCCAAACGAATTGTTCAAAAAAAAAAAAATAATAAAAATAATAATAATAATACGCTGATAGATACCTATATATTCAATATTAGTTATATTGATTATTATATTTCATCAAACGTCTAGACGTTTTATAATTATTTAAATTATACGATATTGTAAATACTGTAATGTTATAACAAATAAAATATTTTCATGTTTTCATATTGTAACCATAAATATAAAATTAAAGTTATAATATGACCCAAGATATTGCATATTTTATTTGGTAGTTTTTATACTGGGTAAAAACAGTTAACATTCATTATCTCGAAAAGTATTAATGTTTTTAAATATATTTTCATTACATAATTAAGTCGTCATACAACATTTATAAGAAAAATGAAAATAAATATTTTTGTAAGTTTTTACTTTTTTGATTAACACTTCATCCATTTTTTATTTCATATTCCAAAGTAGAATAGTTTTTTCAAATTAAAATTCGATGCATACATATTATATAGATTAGACATAATATACTATATCTATATACATACCTACATTCATAGAACATACATAAAATATTGGTATTTTATTCTCATAATTATTTACAATTTTAAAACTATACACTTCTGTTCACTTCTGCAGCTGATAAATAAACGGAATAAATTTGATAATTGCAACCTCCCACGGTGTATTGTAAAATCCAAAATATTTCCCTACTGAAATATTATTTTGCCAATATTCGAACTCAGTCGTTAAAATAATATATTATTATACGATACTCAATATAATTTAGCTACATATGGGTATAAGTAAACGCTATGTTTTTATAATGGCATTTGTGGTATGGCTGGTATAGGTACTATTTTTTGCTTAATTATTATTCATAGAATGGGATTTGAGAGACGAGCGAATTTTTGAAACTATAAGTTTTGACTAACCATATTGTTATAACAGAAATAATAATAATAATAAAAATAACAAAAATATTATAGAAATATGTAATAGCATTATATACGACGAGTATTATAGGTAAGTACACGACATCGCCGTCTTTAGCATTGAAATCCGAGATGTATATTGCCTTAGGCTATAATATTATATACAATATATTATGTGCATACTTGAAACATAAAAAAAACGGCTCAATTTACAAAACACAAACACTAAAACATATTATCCCTAATATATACACATTATATTGTAGTAGGTACCTATATACTGTGTGCGTATGTATACGTTTGTTTCTGGGCGAAACGTTCAGAATAAACATACTCTGAGGTGTTTAGTCGGTGTGATTAACGAGTACAAACATTTTAACCGGCACTGGGTTAACGAATCGTTTTTGTTTCGAACTCGATGTGGGGGAGGGGAGATTATCAGCAAGAGTTTAATGACAAAAGAATAAATACTTACGCATAATCATCGAGTATATTTTGTATATACAATATAATAGGTATACTCAATGGTATAATATATACGTATATTATATTTTATTATTCTATCATATTTTAGATTCTGGGTGAATTTTGCAATGATGTGTGTTTTTTTTAAATTTAAATTTTTGCGTCTGTCATCACCGCTTGAGGTAGTAAAGTTGCTTCGATTTTCTTTCACAGTATTTTGTTCAATGGGAAAGTGAATCTAGTTGGTGCACAAGAGGTCAAAGTTTAATATTCCAAATAGTTTTAAAAAGCACAGGGTATAACATAATTTATTAAAATTAAGAAAAACCTTTTCATCATTATTATTATTATTGTAGGTTTTTGGGATTGACTTAAAATTATCCGAACAGATGTACGAGTCGAAGCTTCAAACCGTAGATTATAATATATATTTTCATCAATAATTTCTACAAATTTAACCGAACAAATTAATAAAACCGTACCAAATTAAAATAAATTACATAATTGATAATGAGCTAGTAATGAGCTAAATAATTTAGTTGAGAGTGGAAAATATGACAAGGCCCATCTTTATTTCTAAAAAGAATAAAATTCTATTCGACAATCATATACAATCATATACACACTAAATAAATAGTAGTAATTTATTAATAAAAAGTTAATACTAAGTTATAAGATTCATCTTTTAATTTCTGGTCAGGTGGCACTGCTGGGAGCCTTCCTATCATGTTATTTATGTCTAATGTTCCTATGTCACCACACTTACTCATTATACCTCGTATATTGTATAGATTGTTAATATTCTTAAAATAAAAAAAAAAAATAAAAAAAGATATATAATAAGATTCATCTCATGCACATACCATATCATTCAAATCTAACCTTAGATAACATAATCTGATATCATATTGTAACATATTATATCATAAACTAAGAAGTTGTTTGAATTTATATGAAAACTGGAAGATTATAATAACATACCTACTCATTAAGTCGTCACTAGGAATTCATATTTTACATGCTTGCCTTTACGGTACTGATGGGATAATGAGTTATAATCATTCCATTTGCATACCTACAGAATATGTTCACAAAGTTAGTTGAAAGCGAGTAAAATTACATAATCATACATTTCTTACAAATAATCAATATCCCAATAAAAGGGTCAGACCAAAATTGCTATACAGGTATACCTTAAATATAAAAACAGACAAGAATTTAAAAGTTCGTATTAACTTGATCACGATTTACTTCAATGTGTACCTACCTCATAAAATAGGAGTGAAACACAACCAGGGATTGCAAACGTTATAATAACGTTATATTTGACAAAAAAACGAACAAAATAATTAAACACCGCAAAACAAAATGGAACGGTTAACAAAATATATGATATAATATCATTAAACAAAAAATATCGCAAAACGTAATTTATAGAATATCATTGAATGAAAAATAATTCAAAACGAAATATTTTAAAATCCATTTATTTAAAAGTTATAATGGTTTCGTAGAAATATTTGTATCATGCCTACAGACATTAGAATTGATTATATTATATTCCGTAACTGGGCTATTACCTGCCCACATTATAGTTATTATTAATACATTTAATAGGTATTAACACTATTCTAAACAACGATAAACGCAAAACTTGTATAACGTTTTAATTCCAAATAACGATGAACACAAAATTAGTAAATGTTTTAATTCTGAATAACGATAAACGCAAAACTTGGATAACGTTATAACTGTAACTAACGATAAACAAAAAAAAATATGTAACGTTTTAATTGTAAATAACGTAAAACTGAATTTTTTCAAATGAAAACCCTCGTTAAAACTGTATTTAAGAGACTACTGAATATTATACAATATATTATATTTATCCATTAAATACTTAATAATTGTTTTATGTTTGAGGCGTTTAAGCACTCCAGCAATATAGATTATTCAACTTTTCCAAGTATAATATACAAATGTACAATGGACATCAAAATATTGGATGAAAAAATTTTAATTAATTTGTTGTTGATCCACAAAAATTTTAATTTCTTCATGAATGCGTAGTTATTATCAAAAAAAAATTAACTAGGTATTTTTTTTTACTTAAAAATATTTTATAGGTTTTAAAAATACATTTCGCCCTAGGTATTTATGTTATGAACTAAATTGTAGAATTAATTAATTTCGACATAAATCTAGATTGTGGAACAAATACTTTATTTATGTCCAAAAATCAATTTAACTTAATAATTACCCCTAATAATTTTTTAGTTGATTTTTGGCAAATCATATTTATTGAATGATGGCTCTACAGTAAAATAATTGTCTGTTCAATTAAACATAACTATAATAGTAAGTGAATGTTTTAGTTTTACAATTTATGCACACGATGATTTTGATTGAATTTATGGCTACTTTATCTTATAGAAATGTCGCACTAGTTATATAAAATGAGATCGATGTATAGACAATTATGTCAGTTAAATCCAAAAATAAATCTTTTATACATAATATTTGACTTAAAAAGTCTAAATGCACTAGCATTTTTGTTCTGCTATGAATAATTAATAACCAGAACAAGTATTTAAATTAGTATTTGATTTAAAAAATAATAATAATAAAACAATCTTGAATATTATAATTTTTTACTCTCTCTCTCTCTTGAAAAAAAATAACAAGACTTTTCTTAACATAAAAAAAAAAAAATGCTAAGACCGAAGCGCAAATATAATACCATTATAAATTATTTAATAAACAAAGTGTTTATTTTTAATTAGCAGAACGTTGTGACAAAAATATTATTAACATTAGTATACTACATAAGTACATAATATGTTTAATAGCAAGGGTAGATTTTAAAATCTATTAACAAAAGAAATTAATTAAGATAATAATATTAGAGAATTTAATTTTTGTATTATATTAGATAAGTTTAATAATGTAAGATTCTTGGATATGGCCTCACATTTTAAGTTATTTTAAACTTAGGTGCCGACATTTTATAATTCAAACACACTTATATTACATATATTAAAATTTAAACAGCAATCCACTCATTATAATTAAACCTGATCACTATTTTCTTATCAATGACGACCTTCTTATAATATTTTAAACTTTAGACATTTAATCTAACATTTAGCGTCACTATATTAGGAAGCACGCTACGATTAATTATAATTTACAATACTTTGAAATGTTTAATTGTATAGTAATCGGAAATCTTATAATCAATAATTGAAGAGCACAACAGACAGTATAGGATTACGTTACATAAGAAAACTCGTTTTAGTGAGAAAATCTATATAAACACTCATTAGCAACTGTGGGCGGGCACTGCAAGAATCAAACTAAATAATGAAAAAGAGTAAAACGAACTTAGGTAGGTACATGAAAAATTATACGATTAAATTAATATTATGTTTAATCAGGTGGGTACCCATAAATCTGTATAGAAAAATATGTAATCCTATTTTATTGTTAGCGGAAAACTATTGCATCTCATTTCACAACCCGGTTTCTTGAATATTATATTAATCAACTGTTTAAGGATAATAGAAGTTTTAGAACCAAGGGTCTACCCAACCTAAAATAACCATAGGTTTAAAACACAATTTAATTATATTTATTCCAAACATGTAACTACACTCGTATATTAGATTGAAATGTAAATGATAAACATTTATTTTGGTAGTATTGAACCAACATTCTTCTCAACATATTCCATCTAAACTTCAAATAATTTGAATTTGAATTAAATTGTGATACCTAAAATGTTTAAAAAGTATTAACTAGAATTTAATTTCAAATTAAAATGATTAGTTTGATGTAAAAAATAAAATCCTAGGTTGTATTAAAATAAATGTCTGTAAGAACTAAGGAGAATAAAAAAATGTAATTTATAGTAAATTATGCAAATATGTTATACTAACAGTAGGCGCCTAAACAATTTTAATATGTATAATAGTCTTGGAATTACTTTAGGAATACCTACGTAACCTAAATTACTATGCATTTAAAATTCTCAACTAAAGTATATTAAAAACTACAAAATATATCTATCAAAACCATGAAATAATTGATTTTATAAATGATCCAATCATTTAGATACACGAGTAATTTACTGAAACAATTTACACTATCATAATGTAGAAATTTAATGTAAAAAAGGGAATTCTAACTTCTAAGTTTATAGAATTTATGGACCAACAATGAATTCATTTCAACAAACTATCATAGGGGTAAGGAGAAAAAAAAATACAGCAACACTATTCAAGGATTATTCAGTTACTATTCAGGGTAACATGAAATATGTTGATAATATCATTAATAACGATTTAGATTTTACCTAATAAGTAATAAATATCTAAATTTATTAAATGAATTATGAATATTTATTATTTATTATATACTCGTTAAGGTTAACTATGTAACTAGGTAGATTAAAAGAAAAAGAAGTATCATGTCTTGTTAATTCACTTTTAAAATCAAATACCTCTACATAAATATAAAAACGAACTACATTAACCATATTTTGTCTGGCACCTCGTATGGTGCTCTATCGACCTGATCTCCTCCACAATCTTGTAGACGTTTTTGTACATAATAACTTCCACATTTACCATCGCCCATTATAAGAATACCTATTATTTATAATGTTGAAAAATTATAATAAAACAAAAATACGTTTCGACTGTTATTGAGCAACTAGCCGCTGTTTGTCACCTATTGCTAATGTGTATACCTACTGGCTTCTACCTATAAACATCTACAATTTTCATAATAAAATCACAAAAATAAAATATGTTTGAAGATTACAATATCTTAACAACCATAAAATATAGTTTTAATAGTATAATCATAAATTCATTACATCGAAAACTATGGTATGCGGCCGTGTCTTAGAAAATACACGTCATGTGGTTAAATTGGTTCTACTCGTATACACTACTATTATCGAAGAAATAATTTCATAGTCCTCGGTTTGTTGAATTTTAAAAATATTTATAATAATCAATTTTTCGTTGCTCTTGGGTAAATACAGAGGAAACTGTTTGAAATTGCGTCTATAGTTGCTAATTTAAACTTCATAAGTATACAATCATTGGATGAAGTTTAAAACTATTATTAAGAAAAATTAATAATTGTATTGCATTAAACATTCTTATACTTATAGCTAAGTAAGTAACTTTAATTTCTTCAAAAAGTATATAGGTAATATTATGTAGCATATGGTATTAATGTATGTTCTGTGTATTGTATACAATTGTAGAAATGGTCAAGATATACGGTTTTAAATTATGACTATTTCTACGTCTCTAATATTAACTGGTACGTCATGTGGTCTCTCTCTATTTTGTACATTATTAACTATCCTATTTATGACATCTGGCGGATGTGTATGCTTTTTTTTCTCCATTCATTGCAGTGGCTATATATAATATATTATCGTTGGTAGTACCTGTAATACCTACATCTTGCATTTCACATTCAACAAAATGTTGACTACTGGACATTTCATACTAGACTTCTTAACCTGGAACTATTTAGCCTGTGTACGTCCGGTGTCGGGGAACCGTAGGACTGGAGTTTTTTGGGAATTTCAATATCACACAAATTGAATGGGTACGGTGTTTGTGTCTGCTAATATGCCGTAAGATGGCCACAAATGGTTACTTACTTGTCGCAAATGTCACAGGACTTCCCTTGCTTGCTAGTTCAGCTCTAGCTGCGTGTGAGTCGTGCGAGTCAAATTTGTTTCAGTTTTCCCCTGCAAACATCATCTCGAATATTTTCTATGGTTCAATGCTATACAATACCAACAAAATTTAACCACGTTAGGCTTTATTATATTATTGTTATCCCATTTCAAATAATCCGTAGGTACTTATTTTTAGATTCTGAGCGGAGCGAGGAAGTTAGTAATTTTACAATGGTGTTTATTTTTTTTTATTATTTTTTTTTATATCCTGTATACAAAATTTCTACCAGAAGAAATTCTTTGATTTCCACATATAGTATCTTATCTTTTAGCAAATTTCATCAAGATGGTACTTTAAACAGGTCATTTTTTAATTTCATCAATAGTTATTTAATGCCATGGTAAAAACCACCGACAAATTGCGAAAAACCGCTAAAAATTGAATTTTAACTTCTAACGCTTTATTACCATAGAAACGACTTGAAAATTATAATATTATAATATTAATTCAACTTATATATGATATAATAATTAATGACAATATTAAATATCTAATCTGACAAACCGTTTCCGCTCAGAATCGTTTTTCTTATACAATGATAGAATATCATTGAATTCAAGTTTAATATAATCCATTATACATTGACGCACTT
>WHPZ01552260.1:0-12024 GCA_016617965.1 Macrosiphum rosae | reverse complement strand
TTATTAAAGTAGGTACCTATTGCGGGAAAAATATTCTGCTTTTGTATAAGTAACGACTAATAAAATGTATTAAATTTGTTAAATTTGAATTCAATGTTATTATAATATAATTGTATAAGAAAAACGATTCTGAGTGAAGACAGTCAGTCAGCCTACCTATATGATATTCAATATTACTAAGTATATTTTATATTATTGTGAATAAAGTAATTTATATAGGTTTTTCCCTGCGCTTTAGAGAATTTGACCTCCCCAACTAGATTCACTTTCCCATCAAACAAGATACAGAAGTTGAAAATCGAAGCATTATTTCGATTATTTATCGTATTTTTACATACTAAAAAAAAAAAAAACACATTCGTATAATATTTGTACGAATGTACGATACTATTTTTTTGTTAGTAGATAATTATAAATTTACGAGATGTTTTTTATTTCAAGTTTTTATTCCATTGAATGCTGGTTGTAATTCCTTAACTTGAAAATATTGTTAATGAATACAAAAAATACCTAATTAATGCTTTGTTCAACATTGTCTTTTACCATTTTTCATTTTGGTACTATATAATATATATGTAAGTCTTATAATCTTCTCCGTATATCTCTTTGGAACATATTATTTATTCTATCCAAAGAGTTAGGAGTTAGGCAATATTTAGTTAGCAGGTCAGATGGATAGTGGATTGGGAAAATAAAAATTGGGTAGGACCGACCCTGAAATCTTGCTACTGTTGAATTAATAAAATATCAACAGACTCAACTTTTGTTGTTGCAGCAAACTTTATTTACAAATAGGTACATTATAACGTGATATAAGAGCACACGGTACATAATATGAATAAGATATCTAGAGAAGTTGTTGCAAACTTTGAAAAATAAAATTGGCTGTTAAGTTGTTATATAAAAGATTAGAACTAAATTACTTTTATCTACCATCCAAGTTCTGCAAAAATAAATGAAATAAAAGTATTTAAAACTTTTTTCTATCGGGTTTGAACTTGAATTAGATGATTAATTAAGTAGATACTTACGTCAACATTTTGTATAATTTAAGCTACCTATAGGTTGAAATAAAAAAATGTTAATATTATATTATGTTGGAATAGATTATAGTTTCATTTTATTTAAAAGGAACTGGTTAAAAATAGATATTTTGGGTTTAGGTTAAGTGCTTGATTGACAAAATTCACAATATTAATAACTATATATAATAACTCATAAAGTACAAAATATGCTTCATTAAAAATATAGAACATACATTTTATCATAAAATTATGAACACAACAACCTAAACACCCAAAACATTGACAATCATTGTCTGACACTAAAAACGTAATATGCTAAATACAAAACATCTGGTATTTTTAACATACAACTTGTACTCACATAAAATTGAAGTTGCACATTCACATTATACTGGAACAAATATCTTAATTTTGGTTGCTCTATTTATACATACAATAAAATACCATTCGCTCGAATATGATTATGAATATTACAAAAATAAATAATATAACCCTTGTTTTTAATATTATTTTTTGCTATAACATAAATCCAGAAAAAAATAACAGTCCCGTACTTAACTTAACATCCATGGCACTTAAAATAGTAATATTTATGTACATACAATTTAATCTTAAACCCACAGTAAAACGGTTATTGATTTACATATATTTAGGCAATGAAATTAATTAATATATTATAATTCTTTACCAATAAACCGTTGCGTTAAATGTTTTTTTTACATAAAATAATAGTATAATCCATTATTAACATAAATTAAAAATCGGAAATACAATAACTTAATTAAATAGAATTATTTAAACATAAGTTATTAATTATTATTATTGCGAATACATTATTGGCGATTAAGGCATAACGGACCTAACAATAAGCCGCATGTTAATAAAAATATTAAAACAAAATTAATACAGCTGAGTATAAGAAATTTTCTGGCTTGGTTCTAGTCCCTGTGATTTGAGCAATTTATCTAAGAAAAATGACAATTAAAATATATTTGGAAGACTAAGATGGGATTTGCTAATTAAAAATTATCAAAATCAGATAATATAAAAATGATTGTTGAATTGAATATGTCTATTAAATTATACAACATGTTTTAATAAAATAATTAAAACTAGATGTTACATAATGAAATTGTTACTATTTTTGTATTGTTAAAATAGATCTAGGTTAGAAATTTCCTTGGAACAAAATGTATTATTTGCTTGAAAAATAATGAAACAATCTTTACGTATTCAACACAATAAATAGTATTAACTATTAATACACATTAACATTTAAAAATGATGATAAACATAATGAATTTAACATACAAGTAGATAGGTATAACATTTTATATATATATAAAAAAAAAAAATATATATAATCACAGAAAGTTGACATATGTGTGCCATTTATGATACGACTTAACGCCATGAGGCAATATTATATCATGTCTGTTTAAACCTGTCGTTCATCTCGACATGGGAATTCATTCGTTGCATAGGCCTTTTTACAAATGGCGACTGAATACCAGTAATAGGAGATGTTGTGTTATTCACCGCTATGTTGATAGCTTGGTTAGTGGCCTGTTCTAAACCTTTTTGAAGAAAAATTTCATAGGTTGGCTTCAAAAACTAAAACAATTTCAAATAATTAACAATATAAATATATGTTTAAATGATTAATAGAAATACTAACATTGTCCCACATAATATTAGCAGCATCATCAATAGTTGACCCTAGTTCACTATGTACTCCACTATACCTGTATAGAATACAAAATTTAAAATATTAATTGAAACTCTATAAGCATGAGATAAGTGGTAATAAAGACTGAACAAAATATTAAAATTCATGAATCACAAGCATTGATTAAGTATTCTTCTTTCGTTTTTTTCTTTAAACAATAGGTCAAAATTGTATGGGTAAAATAAGTAAGACGAGATATGTTCAATAAATACTAAAATGTTTACAAACAAACTTTATCCGTACCAAAATAATCTAGACATAACTTCCAGTATTTTGGTAAACATTAAATGTTATTTTCTCAAACCAATTATAGACTGATTGTATTCAAAGTTAGAAGTATTTTATAAAACCAGTTTCATAATATTACGGTACTATAGTCTATACCTTAGTAATAAATTTTGTTTAAAATCGATAAAAATCTACCGAAACTTTTGACTTGATAAGTTAGCTTTTTGAAGTTGTTATGTAAGACTGTAACTATTAACTGATCAAAGGTTAACTGTCAGAGAAGTAGATAATTAAGTTGGAAAATAATGGGTTCTTGTCATTCAATTATCAGATGAATTGAGTATGAAAATGGTGTCCACAAATTAAATACCAAAATTGTGTTGAAGTGTTTGGAAATGAAAATTTGAATTTGAGACTAACATATAATAAAATTAATTATTACGGGTGCTAAAACATGGATTTATAGATATGATTTTATAACCTAAGTTTAATTGTCATATTAGAGGATTATAATGAGACCATTCATAATTCAACGAGAAGAATACTAGCTATAAAAGCTTTGGCTGAAATTCAAAGATGTTTTTAAAAATGTCAAAACCGCTGGAAGCACTGCATAGAAGCTGAAGGATACAATTTTGAATTCATTTAAATAAAATGTACAATACATTTTGTCTATACTCCGGCCCACGAGAGTCCATATGTCCAAACGTCGTCTCTGCACATCTGCATGTTGCCGAATAGTGGGAATGACATCATGGTGGAAGAAAACAGATGTCGCGTATTACTATATCGATGCGCGGTTTACGTATGGTCTCGTGGGCCGGAGTATAGGTATTAAATATTAATTGAAAACACCTAATAAGTACACATTTTTTAAACTACAAATAATAAATATTCAAATAATTAATATACTTGCCTTATATATGACCATAATATAAGAATGAGAAGAGCAAGACCCATTATTAAGTTAATACCACTGGCTACAGAGTATATTCCAAAGAAGTTAAATAATCCAGATATGAAATAACAAGCAACTGCAACTGAAAAGAATACTGCTGGTGTACGTGCAGATTTAAATACATTCTTGCTTTCATTTTGTGATTTAAATTTTAAGAAGTCTTCATCAATGTCCTAAAAATTATTTGAGGATTTATAAGTTTGATGATATAAAATAATAACTTATAAACAATGTATAATATACAATAATAAATTATATTGTCTTACATTTTCTAATTTAAATTTGTAAGATTCCGAAAATTCATCACCACCCATTTTTCTTTTAGTAATGAATTGTTCTATTGCAATATCTTTGTTTTTAAAATGTTCAACGTCTAGTGAGTTAGAATTTAAATATGGTCTGTTACCACCACAAATAGTATCCATCATAGAGCGGTACACTTCCCGAGCAGATGCGACAGCGGATAAATTATTAGCTTCAGCTGTGGTCTAACATAAAATTATTACAATTATGGTTTTTTTGATTACTTTTTATTGGCATTTACTTAAACTTACATCAAACATAGATTTTGGTTCTGGAAGTTCTGCTCCAGTACATAATTTAATATATGCTTTGAAATAATGGACTAACTCTTTCGCTTTTATTTTTTGTCCACCAATTTCTTTTAAAATTAACTGGTTTGGACTTAACAACATCGGTATTAAAGTTATAAGGTTTTTTTTAAACTCTGGTTCAATATCTAAAGAATAATATTAATAAAAAAATTAATATTTTATTTCATTAAATATTATTGTAGTTGCAATTTATTTTACCAGATAGTTTTCCATCAAAGTTGGGATTAGTAGCAACATTTAGACCAGGGTGAGGCATTAAATAACAACCGATATCAGAAAAACACGATTTAATGTGTTTTCTTAGAGACTGATGTTCAGGGTGTTGTTTGTCGGATATTTGCAATCTTTTGTCTAATATTTTTTTTCCGCCTTCTGCACCATATTCAGCTTCATATGGAAAACTCCAGTCTCTAACCAAGAACTGTAATTTCTGGAATGGTTTTGTACCAGAATCTTCAAGTGCTAAACGGCCATATTCAGTGAACAGCTAAAAAAAAAAAGTTGGTCAAAATTAAAAAGGTGAACTGAAATAACATAAAACAAAAAAACAATTACTTGTAGATGTTGTAAATCATCTTCTTGTATATTAAATTTTAGGTTATATATTTGGATTGAGCTAAGCAAAGTGCTTAATGCAAAGACCGTGGCACAATCTTTGACTGTACTTTCACTATCAAATGTACCTTGGGTATCTAGTAGTACGATGGCTACTTTTTCACCATCGTCTAAAGTGGCTTTAAATACTTCAGACCACATAAGAATACCTGTGGTGTCTCTATCAGATCCGCCACGCCAGGAAAAGCCATCCAATGGCTTATCATCTGAACCAATCCAATGTGCATCTTCATTTATTAGGTTTAAATGATACTATAATATTATTATTTATTAATGATATTATAATGTTTAAGATTAGTAATTATTTTTTAGGTTTATTTACTGTGGCTTTCATATATCGGAGAACAAAATCCATTAAAAATGATTTCCCTTTTCGGTAAGATCCAGCAACAGATACCACAACAACATTTCGATCTTTAATGTCATCCTTCAAAAGAATACTTTCAAGAGCTTCTTCATCGAGTACGAACTGATGATCTTCTTCAGCCAAAACTATTGGTACTGGTTTACCAACATTAGTAGCATCTTGAACTTCTGCCATAATGTCTGCAAAAATGAAATAATTATTCCATGTTATTAAATTAAATACTAACCATAGGTAGGTATGTACATAAATACTAAAATAAATTGCAAATAAAATATTTTTATACTGATTTATAAAGTTGGAAAATATAATATTTGAAACAAGATTATGATGGATATTTTTTGTTTACATAAATACCTAATGATAAGATATTAAAATTTACTGAATATTTTTCTACTAGCATTAGTTTTTGTTTATATAAATTATGATAAGATATTAAGATTTACTGTATGTAGTAAACTTTTGAGAGTATATTATTGGCACCCACTATATAACAATTTAAATTTGTAACTTTTTTATTAAGTCAATAAAATTAAGAAACAATTTTTTGGCATAATGTACCTATATTGAAATACAATACAAATATCAATTAATAATGTAATACCTAATATTATAATTTTTTTTTGTATTTTTGTTAAGTAATAACTTATACAAATACTATATTTACTAGATAATTTTGTCAAATTAATGTTGAAAACAAAACAATATATTTTATTACTTTAGTAGAAAAACGCTAATAAAAGATGAATTAATAGTAACCACTAAATGGTTGTTATTCTTTTTTTATATCAAGTGACACCCCTAATTCAACTTTAAATTCATAAGTTGGTACTTACCAACGATATTAAATGTAACTACTGTTTAGGTTAAGTATTATGTACATTAATTACCATGAAATTACTTTTGAAAAAATGTGTAATGCTACTTAACCTGTTAGATTGTAGTATTGTACTATGATTTCATGTAACCTTCTAACAATACAACGAGGTCAACAAAGAGGCATGACAAGCTGATTTTCTCCTACTCAATAATACAAAAAGTTAAAATGTATGTTTCTATGATTTACTAAAAAAGAAAAAGAAAAATGTTAACTAAATTAAACTGTTAATTAATATGCTTATTTTATTATTTAACAACTATGGAACTAGTAAAAATAATAATTTTAAGCTTCTTTAAACTATTATGCACAAATTAATACTTTAAAGCAACGATGATTAATGAAGGTAAAATAAAACATTTTGTTTGGAAGGCGCTTTGATGTGGAAGGAAGGCCAGATGACCTGGAAATGATTATTTGCCCAAATCCCAATTGGCCACCAGTCTGATGGTATTTTAAGACTTTAGAAATACATGCCAAAGTTTAAATATATGTAGAAATATATATGAACAGTCACAAAAAATGTTTGCACCTTATTCAAAAATAATAGTAAATATAATACTTAAAAGAATTGTGTAATAGTTGACATAATAGTTAATAAAGACAGTATACTTTAATAAAAATACAATTTCAGAATTTATTCCATATAAATATGGTTAATGAATGCATTTTGATATGGGTTACAATTCATTTTTTTCCAAATATAGATATTTTTATAAATTGAAAAATATTCAACTGTGATAGGTAGAAAAAATGTATTGGGTAACTAAATAATTAAAAACCATTAATTGTAATCAATTATTGATTAAATTTAGCTAATAATATCCAGATGAATATAGATGTATACAACGAGAACAAAGGGATTGAAACTTAATGCTCTTATTAAATATGCATGAATTTATTACCTATGCACTTTTTAGACCATTTAAATAGCGCCCTAATCATTATATAATATATAATATACTCAAAAAATGTATGATGTTTTTATTAGGTACTAAAAAAAATCACCAAATCTTTCTAACTTACATAGCAATAAACTAATAAACCACAAAAAACATGCAAATGCTATAACTTCTGAACTTCAAAACACTTATGATGAGTAAAGAAAAGATAGTTATATTTTTTATTGAAATATTTATACATTTAAATGGTATGTGGATTCAGGATTATTCTAGGGAGGGGTAGATTTTCAAAAACTATTTATATATCCCAAGGGAGGAGAATCGCCTACTCACTGTCATCTTCAATGGTATTAAATTTGTTTCTATTTTTTTTATAATTACCTATGATGCACAGAAAAACACTACTATCTTAAAATCTAGATGATATCTATTATATCTATATTACCTATAGAAAACAAATTGTATCTATCAGGCGCGGACTGGCTGGGATGCTGGGATGCTACAGCATCCCTTGCCCTAAAATATATTTGCCTAATATTATTTATTATATATTTAAAGACTCAAGATACCTAATGAACAGCAGATCATTACCAACTTACGATTATTAATAATCTATAATATCGTAGAATTTTAATTAATTAATTAATTTTGAAAGTTTGTTGTAACGTGGTACTTATTTATGTTTTTAACGTGTATTCAATTTTTAATATTTTTTTAAAACAAAATAAAATATATTAATATTTTATAAATAATCTACACATTTTCCCCAATAGTTTTTATTTTTTGCCTTTTAAATTGTGTAGCGTCCCGTGCCCTTTTTTACCAGTCCGGGCCTAGTAGCTATCACTATTCAATTTCAGGTATGATGGACATTTTTTTCTTTATCAAAAACTGTTAAACATTGAGATTAATTAAGTAGGTACTTAGGATTAAAAAAGTATAATATTTAACTATAATAATTTCTAGTTTAAAATAAATTTGGTGGAAATATTTAAGAATTAATATTATGATATTGAGTACCTAACCTATATACTTAATGAATTTATTGATATTATTAAGATATTACGGGATATTACCTACTTTATTATTTTTTTAGATCAATACCTATGGTCTGTCCAGCGAGAGAACGTACCGACCAAAATGGGTTCCCCACGCAACACCCTGTCATAGGGGAACCTGATTCAATAGCAAGGTGATGCGGGGGACGCGCAGAATCAGTGCGTTCTCTCGCTGGATAGAGGATAACTACATAATTTCTAAAATTATTAATTAAATGTATCAACATTCACCACACTGGGTGTTATCTAAAAGCAAAAGGTAATTAAAATACACTATCACTGATTTTAAATTAAATTCAAAGTAATAAATTGTTGACTTAACGTAAAAAAATTTAAATATACCTAGGTACTAGGTTCTTATACAAGAACTTAATAAATTATTATTCAATGTGTAAAACATTGAATTGATAAGAGGATTAAAAATTAAAATGTCATTTTCTGACGAGTAAACTACCTATTAATTTTTACATGATGTTTGGTATAATGACATTTTCTATAAAATAACAACATTATTAGTTGTGTAAAAATATTGCTATGGTGAAATTTAAACATTGTGATTGTTTTTGACACTTTTTATAGGTAGATAATACATGAAAACAAAATAATTATGTGCATAAACGTATGTTCTAACAGGTGATACAAGACCTTACATAATGGTACAAGAATGTTATTTTAATACAGAATATATACCTACAAAGATTATAGTACAACGGCAGTGTTTTAAATCAATGCTATTTTTATGGCTATGAATCTGTCAGTTATCATTGGAGTGTTTCATTATTCAGTGATAACGTTTTTTAATAGTAGGTAGCACAAAAGAGCAATTAATAACTTTTATAGAGACGAGGATCTCGATAAATACTGCAGAATCACCTAATATTGTAGACACACTCACACACACACACACAGTTATTAGTAGCATCAAGAGTACAGACTACATGTCATTTAAGGGCATTACATAGAGTAGGGGGGGGGACACTAAAATGGAATCCTAGTAAGCTGCCCACGGTAAAAAATAAAAATCAATTCCACTATCGTCCTCGTAGCTGCACACGAATATTTCGGGACACCACCGATGACATAGGCCTCGTTTTTACGATTAATTATTGTAAATACTTATTGGTGTTTCGTAATGCATTTTGGACGTGCTTACCGGTCGTAGATGGGCAGCGTTCTGGGTCTCTCCAGACAGTCTGTGGGCTCTGGACGTGTAGAGCTTGACACGCACGCTGAAGAACCGAAGATCGTCAAAATTAAAACGAAAAGACAACCGGGGATACAACTTTGCGATAGACGTGCGGGCAGGGTATCATAAATCGCCAATCAAAAATTAATAATTAAATTACACACATTGACACGACACGATCGCATGCACACGAAAACGGCAATCACCGTAAGTAATTCGAACGGTATTATCTCGATCGGACACCCACTTGTTTCGGTATAGCTGGCCCACGGTCGGAGCAGGGAAAAAAAACAAACGTCTAAAGTCTAATGTCTATCATTAAAAAAAAACTTGTTTATCGCGTATTTGTGTTGACGGCTGCGCGGCAAATGGAAGTGATGCGCGTGCGCACGCCGCGGCGAAACGGCCAGCGAAAACCGTTGACGTCACCACCACCGCCGCGGGCAGCGCCATCTGCCGGACAGGTGTCGGGGCGCTCGCTAAGACCGCCGCGGCGCCGTGTAATAATAATAAATAATCGTATTCTAATTTATAGGAATTATCATTTATGTAATATTTGTATTCAATAATAAATTATTTTATTATTAATATTATGTAGACATGTAGTAAACTCACGAGTTATCGGCTATTAATGTGCACTGTTCATCAGGTAGGTTGTAACGCATTGCGTTTAAGTAATAATTCGATTATAATTATTGATGTCGATGCAGATTGATAATTTAAATTAAATGTTATGTCTTTAATATTTATTGCTATTTATATACCTAGTCAACAGAGCTCTTACATATATAGTCATATAGAAATTAAGAAATATAAAACCAAATAGTCCAACGATCGATGATGTGATCATCAATCACCGCATGATTGATTTCATAATTTCAGATAATCCGCGTCGGCGGGTCCGTGTGTGTAGACTGCCGATCAAAACTATTACAAAATATTCTGATAATTGTTGTATTAATAGCTATAATATAAGCATTATATTGTTATAATAGTATTTTTACCTAAAATTATTATTTCAACAGTGGTCGTTGTTCTTGTAACTTGCTGTTTGCAACGCCACACGCCGACAGATGTCGCTTGCGTAATGCTTTCGGATTAGAAAAACAGAGTGAATTCAGGTCGAGAAGGAATGCCATGGCGAGACAGACGACTGGAATGTGGAACTGTAGAAGTCTCCTTTTCCTGCAAAACGGTAAGACCACCATATTTTGTTGATAATATCATATTAGTTCCGTCGACAGTACATATTTTTTGGCAATCAGAAGTCGTGTTTATCTTAATGCAATATAATTATAATAATATTGTTATGGGTAAACTAAAATTGATGCAATAGAGTTCGATTTTTAAAGCGAGAAAAGATTTAATATACCTAAGTGATAACGCCCACAAAGTAAATTGTATTTGCATATACATATAATATTTAGTTACCACTATAAAACCTCTATTTATGGATCCATCACGGTATAAGAAGTTTTCTTTAAAAAATTGCAAACAAACCTAATTTGTACATTAATTATCAAATTTAATATTGTTGCATAAAGTGTGGGAATGTGGGTATAATAATAATATGAGTATTTAGTATTTACTATTTATAATAGGTAGGTAGTTTTGCTATTATTAGTAACGATTGTTGGGTGTGCGTAAGTTTCGAGAGACAGGAAGTCGTTTCAGTCTTGGACCGTCAATGACGAACCAAACACCACTCCTCCTATTGCCAAGAATAATTTACCTTGTGAATGTTACGACGAACGATAATAATTATTTAACCTATCATTTTGTATGTGCTCATTTATGAGTATAAACGAAAATTACAGGATAACGCGTTATTTTGACATGACGTATCCGTTGGTAATATTAAAATAATGATTATATTATTATGGATAGGTACCCATGGCAAATAATTGCAGTGTACTTACTATAATATTATGTTTAAGAAGAAAATGATTTACATTATAATATACTCAATGATCGACCTATGTAACCTGTACTGACGACGCGATCATTTGCAATAGGTACATCGTACCTACTACCTTTATACGGGTTAAATGCAAGTGGTTGAGTTTCTATTTGTTGTTTTCTCGAAAATCTACTCAGCAGTAGTGGCGCAACTTCATAATAAGGGGCCCATGTGAACATTTCTAGACCGGGGCCCTTACCCGCTAGCAAGAAAGAAATACAGTCATACCTTATTGTAACTCTAAAAAATATTGTTTTCTCACATGTAATAGTTAATAATTACTAGTTATAATACCTACAATATACCTAAGTTTACACAGGTTTCTAGCATAGGTGGTACTTGTAATTCGAATTCTCCAAACTTAAAAGAGTAAAGACATTATTTAGTGTGATTATATTAAAACAAATAATATAATAAGACATATTATATTATTTACAAGGCTGAGCAAGTTAACGATTTTTTTTAATTCATTAAGTTAAGTTATTTTAAAATAATTAAGTTAAGTTAA
>WHPZ01552255.1:0-14811 GCA_016617965.1 Macrosiphum rosae | reverse complement strand
TACATTGACGAAATAATCATCACTGCGTTTTAAATAGGCTTTTTGGG
The DNA here is from genome assembly GCA_016617965.1 of Macrosiphum rosae. Taxonomy (NCBI): domain Eukaryota; kingdom Metazoa; phylum Arthropoda; class Insecta; order Hemiptera; family Aphididae; genus Macrosiphum; species Macrosiphum rosae. Next base: position 14,764 of record WHPZ01552255.1, on the reverse strand, counting down.
TACATATGGGTATCGTTGGTCCAGTTCTCCGGTATCTCATAATCAAAAAATTATACCAATATTATAGTTTAATAATTCTATTAAACATATTATTACAATCGTTTATGATTTTTAACTTTTCATATACTTTATATTCACGGAGCATCCATTATAATTGTATTTTTATGACTTTAATATTAATTTTAATTTAAATTTGGTATAACATATTATAATATATCATACATATTATTTAGTGTTGAGATATTATTATCTATGTATTTAAATTTATCATAATTTAATGTAATAACATAATAAAACTATTTTAAATTTATTTGTTTTACTATTATGGCGTTAAGTCGCAATCTAATTTTAATTATGTTATTTATTACAACTCCAATTATTTTTATAATTGTTTGAATACAAATCGGAACAATGAATCTTAATGGAAGCTTAGATAATATTATCCATATTTAAAACGATATGGTGGTTCCCAGTTCCCCCATCTTACAAAACCTATTTTGTAAAACTTTAAAATTTTGGCGACCCATAACGTATTATTGACTTCTTTTAATCAATGATGTGGCGACGACCCTCAGTTCCTTTCGAGAACCTTTCATCAAAATGTCTGTGGGTATTATAGTGTGATCGATATCGTTTTCAACAGTTTGGAAAATTACAGTTTACAGCGAGTGTGAGCAAGAAATGTCACAACCGCACAATAGGTATAATATGTTATTGGTTTGCAAAGTTAATAATATGTCATCGGCTAGCTTATTTCTGGACAGGTTTGTGGTTTCGAGGTGTGTGGTGACTATTTGACGCATTTCAGCCTCCTCACACACATTTCAGGACCATCCTCAACCCGTCAAGGTATCTCCATGATACGTTGCACGATATTTTCAACCCGTCCTGGGAAATCCTCAATAAGCAGACGAAAAATATAATTTTGAAACCAATTAATGTCGACTGTCTATAATTAGACGCCACGTTCGGTCACCACCGATAGTTACCTATTGTGTAAAATACTTCGGTAACTTCGGTTACCAAATTGTAAGCCACTTTCACAAATCGGCTCTATTTATGAAGTAATGACAAGCGAGTGTATAAAATAGGTAAAGAGTAAGACGGTGTGATCAAATAGTTTATAAAAACAATAATTATTGAGTGTACTTCGGTCCAATGTAGCCAGGTTTCTCACTGAAACCGAATCGGTAAACTTGATATTATGATCTCGCAGTTATAATAATATAATTGTTACAACAAGTTAAGTCCACTTTTTGAAATTTTTGATAGACACAAAAATGTGCTAAAATTTATTTTGTTAGGTTTTGTTGATTAGTCTTCAGATATTAATTCTCAAAGTTGTAAAATTTTAACTTTAAAACATGTTTGTTTTATTTGTTTGCCAAAATTCAGGGGAGCGAGCGTGGACTTATCTGGTTGTTGCACATCATTAAACAATATACAATAATATCCATTTCTTTAATAACTCCATTATTAATATTTGGACTTATCTGATTGTTGAATCTGTTCTTAGACAATATTTGTTCTTAGACAACATTTCTACCAAAAAAGTAGATTTATCTGCAGGTTGTTGTAGCGTCCTATTTACTATTGTAAAATAATGTGTACAAATCAACTGAAGTTGAAAAACAAACTATACTTAACAAAAGTCCCATAGAAGTTTTAATATTATACTTGTATCTATATATGCATTAGTCATGTAATGTATAACACGAAGTGTTTTCAAAGAAAAAATGATGTTACAACTGAGATACAGAAAATTAACTTTAGGACGAACAGAATTATTTCTTAGTCGACGGTAAAACAGCTGTTCCATAACTTCATAAGGGATCATCAATAATAAAAAAAAAAAAATGATTTCGCAGAGTGTTACAAAATACCATATTATTTTATATTAATATTATGATATTATGCGTTTAACAATCGCTCAATTGTACATAATACAGTTTAAAGTAATGCCAAAATATTATGTTGTTGCGAATAAAATAAAATATCAGCGTGGAAAACAGAGATAACGTTTATATTTTCATTGTTGACATATTATCTATGTATGTGCCATATATTCTATATTATATATACGCGATCGTACGAAAGTTATAATATAAGTTGATTACACTTTGTGGGGTAGATAACGGATTTCCCGTTATTTTCCTTGAGAATTGTTTCGTTAAAAGTTCTGTTGAAAAGTTCACGATAATTGTCTGATGTACTATGTGTTCTAATCGGTCGATTCGATTTAAAATTAAACCGTCCTAGGCGGTTACGAGTCGTAACTTACGACTACTGGCTACAAATATATTATACGGCCGATTTATAGACAGTTCAAGAACGAGTTTATAAGACACATTTGACGTGCCAACCCAATTCTAAGTAAAATCGTATGTTTGAGAACGTATAACTATTAATATTATAGTTGCGCAGAACGAAATAACAAACATATTTTAATTACTAAAATGTCATATGATTAACTCGCGGTTAAAAAATATTATTTTTACTGTTTTTGGTGGCATTTTAGTAACCTTTATTTTGATATGCATATCATTCCATCGAATGCTATCGGTCAACCAATTTCATGCATACCATAAAACCTAATTTGAGAAATACATTGAACATAGGTATTTTGTTGTTGAATTGGACAAATCGTGTACAATATTATATATTCTTTACCAGGAAGGATTTCAAATAATGTAGACAAGTACTAAAAATAATGTATACCTTTAGTGGCCATAAAAAAATTTAATAGATAAGTGAAACACTATTTTTCATTATTATTGTTTTCCATAATCCACAATATTTCTTTATGGGTCGGACGATGGAAAATTAAACAAACTGTATGTGAGAAATAATGAATTATTCAAATTTTTTTTTACTAACGAATAAAACATAACTCGACATTTTAATTTCTTCGAAGATTATAAAAAAAAACTTAAATTTGACTCTTTACACCATCTGAAAGTATTTTTTAGATAATATTATATACAATCATTTTTTTTTTTATAAACAATTTCATTGGTCTAACTTGGTAACGTGTGCTAACTTGTGTACTATATATTATACGGGTCGAGGTGTGACCTATACCGATAAACCGATTAACCACAGATAATTTTATCGAAACTACTATTTATATTACATTATAATATAACATTATGTACATTTGAATAAATGTCTTATAATTATATTAAATAGAGCTAATAAAAGATTAGTCAAATATGATAATAGAAAACGTCGCATTAATTTAACCGCAACTAGATTGGTGAGGTCGATGCGTCGCAAGATTAGATGAAATTATGTTTTTGTGAATTAATCTTGGTTTTGTTTTATTTTTTTTTTTTTTATTGCGTAACGAAATTATATGGGTGCATATTTAACAGAAAGAAATTTGTTTATAAAAAAATTTAAATCAATGTTTAATTTTAATATATTAAACCGGTTTAAAATGTCAACAGATCGAATATTTTAGTGACAGTAGATCAGTGCCCATTTTTGTGTAGGTATAGAATTGTACACAGATTCATAATGTTATTTTTTTTCTTGGTCTTTAGCTATTGTAGGGTTTAGGTTGGTAGGTTGGGTACTGTTGGTAAGGTTGGAACGGTTGGTACGGCTGAAACGGTGGGTTACCAACACAACAGCTATGCGTGACAAGGTTTTTGCCACTTTGAACCCGGGTGGTGGTCACCCATCAGGGAAGAGTTCCCACTTCCTTCTAGTTACTAGTAGAAGGTGAGTGACCAGCCACCACGCCACGTCAAGCCACATAATATTATTTATTAGCATAATATGCCATTAATTAATGTGACGTTCGATCCATGACGAGTTTTTATTCAATTCTAAATCTGCCATGGAATACACTGTTAATTCATAATATCTATTAGACAGTAATATTATACTATGGGTACAAATGATCAAGTATTCAAACCAGAAATATAATCGTACTTAGGGTGATTTATTATTATTGTTACAATAAAACATAAGCTTCCCCGTTCAACTACAATATACAATATTATTAATTTTATCGACGATGGTATTATCATTGCATTTTTTGACATGAAAATCATACCAAACTATACATGCGTACTCTATACAGGTTGTTGAACATAGATATGGTGTCGGAGTTGATTACTTTTTTATAACTTTGCTGTGTGTGTTGGCGGTGGAAGATAAAAACGACGTCGTTAGTACGTTGTCAAACAAAAGTTATTACACATTTTAATAAGCTTAGTCCTTTACTTCGGGAAGAAAAATAAAGGAAAAAAGTTGTTGTTTTGAAAACATCCATTATTGGTGCAGGATTAGCCTCGATGGCACGTGTCTTCGCAAACATCCATAATACCTATCATCCGAGAACGATATATTTACCAAACCCTATCGCCACTGACGTGCCCACCACCGCCGCCATACTGTTTTTGGATAAGACCGAATTAGTCCGACGAAAAGTCTATACGAGCTACAATATTTACTGTTCTAAGTACGACTGTCGCACGACGTGCGTGTAATGTGTACATTATATTATGTAAGATTATATTTTATCATAATATTACTATTTCGATCGACGTTAACAGGTGACACTGCGAATCGAAATAAAATGGTCGGGCCACATAAATTTGTCACTTGTTTTTCAACCGTTTCTGCTACGCAACTCAACCAACGATCGTATATTATTGTAATAGACCGTTTCCCTCGGATTCGTCCCACGTCATATTACCACGATATTATACCGTTTGTCGTAAAATAATCCAAAAAAATAAGACAATGACGAAAAAATTTTTAAAAGCCGTCGAAGAGAATAGTGAATACCCACTTTGATTTATAAACACCACCGGAAAATGAACGCCCCGCCGCCGTTATGGCGCTTGTTTTTTTCCGATGCCAAAACCAAATGCGAAAAAACTTCATTCGTTTTTTTCCCTTTAAACTCGCCATAATAGGTTTTCATTCTTCGTTCGACGCACTATTCAAACACATTCGTGTACCATATATATATATATATATATATATATATATACATTATATCGGACAACGTTAACGTCCTGACTGCCGATTCTTGTTTTTTATTTTTATTGTAAACACCACTCGATTTTTTCATTTTTTACCGTCGGCCAAGTTGTGTGGAAACGACTCGTTTGACATTTTCGAAAACGCATAATATAACATTTAAAGTGTAAACGCTGTATTACGGTCAAATTCTGATAGGTTTATTACATTTTATAAGAAACTCTTTGTTTTCGCCTGTTGACATTTACATTTATATTTTTATTCAATTTATTTTTATTATTTTACCGTGACGTAAGCTGCATTTTCTTATATGGAAATATCATACGCCAGACTGACAACTTGATGAGGATGTATTATATTATATCCTCCGATAGGCATGAAATACTTTGCATTATTATTTTACGACCATACAAAATAAAATGAACAAAACAAAATGATCTTATGTAGACAGGCGAATAAAAACATTGAAAAAGTTTAAAACTAATCAAAAGTTCTAATATATAAATGTCAGGTTGATTTTTTATTTTTTGTGATGTAGGTATTATATTTGTTCATATTATTATTATTTATGATTCTGAACGGAGCGAGAAATGCATTGGTATTACAACGATGAGGTTTTTTTTATTATGTCTGTCATCACGTTTTAAAGCGGAAAATTTCTTAAAATTTTAACTTTATGATTTTGTGCTGTTGTCGTAATTCAAGTATGGAATTTTAGATTTTTACCAAATATTTATTTTTGCGTTTGCATTTACACAACACAATTTTGAAAATATTTAGACTTAGGTATTTCAAACTGCTTATAGACATTTGAAATCTTAGAGTTTTGTTTTTTCAATAATACAATGTATTGGTGTGTCTGTATTCAATACGACGATTATAACAGGATTTTATGAGCATTTTTAAATTTCATTCATAACAATAATTTTAAATAATCCACAAACGTAAATTAATTAATCGTGAATCCATTTTACAGCAAGTCATTACATTTTTTAAGTACCTACACTTTAGTGTTGTCCTTCTGATAAATTTAAATTAAGTTTTCAACCGAAAAGTATATCAATTAAAAGTGGTCCATATGACTATATCCCATAATATAATCTATTTAAAAATGAAAAGTCACTTTACTATATGTACCTAATTCAGTTTTTACTGTGTTAGCATTTTTTTCAACTTTTCCACTTATCAGTAGTTAAATGGTTGGGTCAATAAAATATAATTATAAAATGAAACGTTTTTAAATATACAGTACTTAATTGTATTGATGTTTTTATAGTTAATTACCATAACATAATGCCATGTTAGTACCATTGTCGAACTTTCAAAGGAAAAACATGGTATGAGAGTCAATTTTAATTCTATTCATTTTATATTATTTTTGAGCTATTATAGTAAATCTCAAAGCTAATAATTAAAAAAAAGACTTCTACACCTAATAATTATTTATTATTAAAAAAAAAAATTGAGATGCATAATCGCATAGCTGCAATTATTATCACGAGTAGAGTTAAAATTGCCAGGAAATGGTTGAAATATTGATGAAAATGTGGGATCATTTTCTAAAAAAGGGATTTAAAATTCAAAAATAGTTATGTGTAAAGTGTTTATGTATTGTGTTATTAACTTTTCAATTAAAAAATTAAAGTATACATAATTTGTATATTTGTATTAGTACGATATTCAATACATTTTAAATTATTGATCGTCAAGGGTTTCGTATATTTAAACGATAATTTTAAGTGGGGTAACATTTTTAATTTTTTTCAAATATAAATTATTCACTATAAGAGGGTTGGATTTAAAGAAAAAGCCCCAGTTAGAATTTTTATTTTTTGGGCCCCATATAAATTGATAATAGCTGAACTAGCTGAACTATATAATATATAAGTTTATGAAATTCATTAAACATTTTTATATAATAACAATAATATCATGCGCGGTACAATTGTATAAGTTATTTACTTACTATAAAAAACGTAAAAAAAAACATATTATTTTGATGTTACTCTATGGTAGTCTATACATTGAGCTGGCTACAATAAACCAAGTAATAAAAAAAAAAAAAATAAAAAAAAATTATACACCTCGTACAGACATTGGATTTTAACAAAACAAAACAAATTTATAAATAAAATATAGTTTTTTCTTTGTTATGTCTGCGAGAGTCCGACTTGTCCGACTTGCCCGACCGTTAAATCAACCACTGAATGTAAAGTACATAAAACATATCTTAAATAATGAAATATAATCAATACCTATAGATTCACAGCACATCCGGTTTGACCCAATGTCTGAGATCCGTTTTCGTAATAAACGAGAAAAAAATTGAAACAATAATAATATTATGGCTTACAAGTTGGTCTTGCCTTAATATTGCAGTTGTAGACTACCGATTGTATTAAGTCGCACGTGCACCTACTGAACATCAATCACAATTCTTTTGCTGGTGAATTATTGCTGGTATACCTATACCTGCACTAGGGTATACGTATACCCACTGTGGCAGACGACCAGTTCAGACTCGCAGGTCGATCAGTTCCTGCTCGTACCTTACCGATCGAACGTCACTGCTTGGATCAGATCGGGTCATCCCGTCATATTATATACTTATGTATTATAGGGAGTATTAGAGATGTCTCACGATATAATATTATCGTGGATGCAAAAATGGGAAACGCATCTGTTGTCGGACAACTATACGCTGTATAAGCTACTCGGAGAAATCAACTAACTTGTCTCTAGGAACGAGTAATAGTACTATGGTTAAATACTGTACACAATATACAATATCAATATAGACACTATTTACTATAATATTTACTTTTTTTTGGACGTCATCCTCTATGTCAGTGGATATGGTACAACGAATTATTGAACGAATGATGGGGTATAGTTTGTTTTTTAGAGTAATCGCCAACACTATTGAATAGGCATTACACCACTGTTGTAGTTCTGCGGTGTCTACCGAAACCTTAAACCACAGTTTTCATTTCCATTCACCATTATAAGCGATTATATTTGATTCAATTACTCAGAGTAGTAGGTATATACACACGTGTTCGACAGTACAATATTCATTACTATTAGCATGTTTCGAAATAATGGTATAGTCCGGAATAATATAGTCTCTATATTATCATATTATAGTCTATTTTTTTCTTATAATAATTTTAAACAATTAATTTTTTTAATCTACAATAAACGAAACAATTCTTTTCTACATAAAATATCAGTAGGTACATAATTTTTTTCAACGTTTAATTTTTAATACCTACACACTTGTACATAATTGCATTGCTAAATATTATATTCAATACCTACATATATACTGCTTTTTTTTTGAAATTTATTATAATTTATAATATATCTTCCGTATTCAAATTAAAAAAAATAATTACTACAGTTTAATAAAACATTGCATAGGTACTTTTATTTATTATAGTATTTTATAGCCTTAGTGATAACAGAATGTTTGGATCGTAAGTTTTGGTTGGGATTTACTAATAAATAATTTTGTTTATGTATTTTAGTAACTTGTTAATCATCGAGTGTTGTATAATAATTAAATTTTAAACATGAAATATTTTATTTTATTTTGATAGACATTTTCTAAATATCATGCATTTTAAAAAATTTAAAAAAACTTAAAGTAGATTTAGTTTTCGTTATAAGTTGTGAAATTTTTCTCTTTTCAGTTTTTAGACATACCATTCCAGACAGAACACACAAATTAGGTGATGAAAAATTCGGACGGCCGTTTCGCACAGTTCATTTCTGTGCAGATTTGTGGTTTATTCTTATAAAACATTTGTATGGACTGATAAACGACCGTATTCAGAAAACGGCTCTTTGAGTGGAACAGTTCGGTATATTTATGTATACATAGAACGCCGTTAAAATATAAATCGACAGTAAAAAAAAAAAAAAAAATGTACCAATGAGATATTTAAAATGTATTTAGTATTGACTATGTCGGACCCGCATAACACAAGCAACCTTGTCCCTATACAATTTTACTTCTTAGTACAATCAAAGGTTAAATAAAAAAAAAAATAAATTAGTCTCAAGCCTGGATAAAAGTGAAGTAAATATTTTCAAACGTATAGGTGTAATCAAAAAATTAGCATAAAATCAATAAGCTGAAGTTGTATTTCTCTGAGCCGGCTCAGATGAGTTTTTTGATTAATAAAAATTTAAATTTTTTTTGTACTATACATTTGTAATTGATTTAACTAGAATAGTATGTTATATTATGAACATTCTAAGACATAGACTGCATCGATTTAATGTCAATGTTTAAATGTAAAAATTAAAATCGCTAGGGAAATGTCAACACAATATATAAACATGTATATAAATAATATTATAAAAAATTACTGCAAACATTATATAATATATTGTAAGACGACAATAATTTGTTATGTAATTTTTAAAAAAATTTAACGAAAAAAAAAAGAAAAATTACAATATTACTTTCGTACCTAACAATATTGGACAGTGGCATTATCATGTCGACATATTATCATTTTCTTTACACACACGTCAATAATAATTATTCCGTACTCATTGTCAAATAAAAAAAAAAAAAATACATATCATCATGGTATTATTTTAAAAGGTTAAAAGGTCGTTTGTTCAGTTTTGTTTTCATACTTAAAACCAGCAGGAATCTTCGAATTGGTCTGCTTACAGTAAAATAACATTATACCTACGCGTTTTATAACGTGTAAAATCAAATTACAATAAAATTGAAAATACGAAAATACAATTTTCCCGTCTTCTAAGAATTGAAAACGCCGTCCTGTAAATTGATGTATTGTCTAACCTACGCTTAAGTAATTCGATTATGAGTCGAATCGAATTACGACTGCTCTATTTATCAAAACGATTAGTTTTATTATAATAATAAATTATTAATTTGAGTTGTAAATGGTTTTTTATTTAACAGGAAAGTCTGAAAACTCACGAGTAAGATATACCTTGTCGACGGAGATGAATATTTCAATCGTTTACTTATAATAATATTTTTTAATATTATATTCGAACAAGTTCGTATAGGTACCAGTTTTCGTGCTACGTCCGTTTATGAATAATTAATATGTTTATAATTTATATGTCTGTTAAGATTTTTTTTTACTTTAAAGTTTAGAATTTTCAGAATAAAATATTTTGAAATTGTGTTGAAATGGATTTAACTATATTATAATATATAACTTAAGTGTTACTGTAACAGATTACAGTTCTGAGAATCGTACATAAAATATATAATTACAGCCTACAGGATGATTTAGGTACCAAGCATGCTAACCCCTTTTTTCTCCAATAATGAGGTGACTATAATAATTATTATATTCAGTACTTACAACATTTTAATAACTAAAAAACTTTTCTTTTGAACAAGGCACAACGAAATTTTCAAAAAAATTATCTGCTTAACAATGTACAGAAACAAAACGAAGGAGGAGGGGGCTCATTAGAAAAACCGAAATTTGTATCGAGACACGATACTCCTCGAGTAGAGGTGGTATAAAACAATATCAAAAATATGTTATGAAGAAAATATAATGTTGTCTTTCGATATTATAATATTTAGAATGTCTAAAAATCTGAATCCGAATAAATCCATTACTGAATTAAAATTTGAATGGCGGGAGGGGGGGGTTGTTGCGAATCGCCTACAATGGATTTGTTACGTATCATTCATTACGCGAAGGTTCAATTTATACCGAACTCTGAACATAATATTTTATGCCTTAATAAACTTACTAAACTTGGTCCCGGTACCATTTCGTACCTACTTACCAAATGCATACGCCGCGTGCATATTTCAACGCGTTCTACGGCGGTTGTAATGTCTGTTCGTGTAATATTAAACGGTTTACAAAGTTCAGTTATTGGAGTTAAATGAGCCGCTACAGAGTTGGGTGTATTTACGTTCAAAAGCCATAATAATATATGATAGATCGTTCCAAGCGGACAACAATTTTCAAGAGTAAGTCAAAATCACGCAAGCGCTTAAGACGTATTAAATCGTGACAAGTATTTTATTTTTATTTTTTTTTTTTCGCAACACTTTGGAAATGTAACCAGTTTGTTATTGGAAACAATTACGCAGCTCATAAAGCATTGCACTTGGTTATAAATCTGAATAGTATTATGCACATTGTAGTTGTTTTCGGACGCCACAAAAAATATAAGTTTCACGTCGCCTTGTAAAACTAATAATCATTCTCGTTAAACTTAAAAAATAAAAAACCGTCAAGACGTTATGATTTAGGTTAATGAGCATAAGCGTTACTAGACACTTTTTCTTAAATCGCGGTCCCCTAGGAGGGGGGAGGGGTAAGGGTACATAAAACGAATGTTTTTTTTTTTTAACATTTCGCGGTAGTGCACAATACATTTTTCATTAAAGTCGCCTGCTCATAATTAAGCCTACGATCGCGTGGACAGACGAACCGTAGTTTCGAAAAACACGTTATAGTATTCTTCGTGGTGATATATTATTATCCGAGAGAGGTTCACCCACGCGTTTCAAAAGTAGCGTGATCCAAAAACATAAATTAATTGATTTATTCCTCTCACATAAGAATAAAAATCTATTGTATACATATAATTGTATTTTACGGTAAGTTACGTTCTAATGTTTTTTGAGCAAATATTTGACATTTACAATAATAATATCGCGATACTCGCATCAGTCGCATCGCGACTACCTATATTGTGTCATCGAAAAATTATGAGAATTGACACCAAACCAGATCAATATAATATTATAATACAATTAATAATGACGTTATCATACCGAGAAACTATATTTTGTTGTTTATCACAATATTATAGTTTTTTGCGATCGTATTCAATAAGAGAACGAATTTTCAAATAAAAAGTTTGAAACACACAGCCGACAATAACGCAGGTATTGCTTATGCGTCACGTGAAGAACAATAATACTATTTATCATTTTGATACCTATAAAACCGTTGAAACCATACACTGTATGCAGAGTGAATTTTTATAATAAAACGATGCAAATTAAAAAAAAAAAAAAATTAAACATGTCTGTACTATAATCTGTAGCAGTCTGTATATCCAACATACTGTCAGAAACCCTTCACCCGGACAACTTAAAATGCGTGATAACCTTTTGCATTAAGGCTAATTTAATTAATCGTTTGTAATTTTAATACGTACAGAATGGATAGTCAAGTTAAATCGTAAACTCGTGTTAATTAATCACAGCCGATGGCCATAGCCTCCGAAAAATCTGTAACACATTGTGTTGAAAACAAATTTGAAAAAAATGTTCTCGTTTTATAATAATATGATATAATAATAATACCTACCGGCTCATGGTGAATACAACTCTCACTCTGTGCGATTTTTTCGTGCAATAGTAATAGTAATCGTAATCGCAACGATCAAGACATGTTTTTGTGACGTTTGAATCACATTTTTTTTTTATTTTATTATTCGGTGGGGGTAGGCTGACGTCTTCGCCGGAAAATCTTCCTTATACAGCGTTTGATGTATACACACGTCATATATATGGTCTAGTGCGTGCGCCGGGGAATGTCGTTTTACCGTGAAAACCACCCACACGCAAATCGCACACACACACACACACACACACACACACACACACACACACACACACACACACATGATACACAATCACACCCACATCGTGTGTTAACAGTTGACGAAACGTAATAATAAAATATATAATATTATAATACCCACATACCCGCAATATCGTATTATATAGTGTGGGTCTCTCTGTGCGCGCGCCGCCGTCTGAAAGTATATACAATACTATATTAAAATATACATGCGGATGTGTGTTTGTGAGGTGGTACGCGGCGGCGCGGCGCGTCAACACGAGCTTTCCGGTTTTGTCGGCAAGGGACCGGCTCTGTTCCGGGCCGGAAGTCAGTGTTCGCGTATCGCTCTCGCCGGTGTGTATCGTCTCGTTGCCGTGTGCGCCGCGCGCGCGTGTGTGTTTCGTTCGTCGTTTTCGTCGTCGAGTGTGCATAATAATATCGTTATTATATTTTGTGCGTATAAGTCAACCCGACGACCGATATTATTATTATTATTATTATTATTATTTCATCGGTCTCTATCGGTTCGCTGTAATATCATTATAAAGTCGTCTCAGCCGCGTCTCGATTTTCCGATGGTTCGCCCGCGTCGCTTTTCTTCGTCGTGAGTCCCGCGCTTTTCGATTTTCACGGTATCCGGTCCGCGGTTTTCCCGAATCCGAGACGTGACCACTTCGGCGGTGTAAATCGCACAGTTTTGGCGAAACGATTGGACGCGATAATATTGCTACTATATACACCGTTTGCTCGCCACCGAAAGTCGTATTGGTCCCTGTATCGTGATATATTCAGGTATTATGCACGATCGATAACATAAAGTGATATATTATAAATATACAGAGCACTACCGTCGAGGCTATTAATATTTTATTATATTATTGGTCTTTCGGGTGTGAAACGTAAGTACTCGTTTATATACCTATATAGATAGATGGTGACGATGTTTTTTTTTTTTTCATTTTTATTAAAAAAGGGACCTTTTTTATTTTTAAACTTTGTCAGAGTATACCGTGTATAATAATAATATTATATACGTGTCCACTTTCCCGTAACCCGCCAACAACAGGTGTCGATACATCTCAGTTTCGAGTCGAACGAGTTCTGTTTTCGAAAACACGTCACCGAGCTCCGCTGCGTACTGACGTCATGTAATACACAAGTATATATATATTTGTATATAAATAAACATGATAAAACAATTTTTTTATTTCGTCTATTTCGTCCCATTTGTTGTCGGAGAAGCGTAGCCATCGTCCCCGTCGGTTTTAAATTGTCAACCTCGAAACACCGAGCTGGTGTTTGGGTAACACTATTATAATATAATAATATACACGGTTTCACTCGAAATCCGATCACGACATGATTATACACTATTGTGACTATATTATATAGAGGATTCGAAAAGCGTCTTCGGGCCATCTATCGAATTTTCAATGATACTTCGACGATACTTTATTATTTTCAAATATCCCGATTTTCTGTACGATATTCGTAAAAAGTATCCTGCGTCGATGTAACATAATATTTGAAAATATCTCCTATACATGCATGCTTAAAAAATCCATATACACCAGAATGTTTAAATGAATGCATGATTAAAGGATAAAACGGTGCAGGCGCGGGAGTGCGTTTGGCGGATATCCCTTTTATTTCGCCACATAAAATCCGAAAATCGTCATGGGCGGTGATAGACCATGAATAACACGCGTACCGATATAATAGGTGATTGGTTTTGATGATTTGATTTATTCTGTTTCAATAAAATAATACCTCGAATGACGGTATCGGTAAAAATATGTGATTAAATGTGTGCAATTTATCCATTTTTGGGATGTCCGACGTTATTATAATTAAGGTTCACCCTGCTCTGTTGTTTGTTGTTTGTAATGAACAAAGCGTATTTTGTATTATAACTACAACTGTCAAATAGCAAAGTTACTTTTTAAATTTTACGAATGAATGAAATACGAATTCAAATTAACTTAAAACTAAATTGGTTATTGTATGTATTTTTAAAATTAACACAACACAATAATGTTGTTATTACTTTTAAAACTAATTAACTGCAAGTTTAAGTTAAGACTTTATAATAGTGTCTTAACCAGTGTTCGAACTTATATAGATAAATATCTAGATAATTATTTGTTCATTTTTTATCTTAT
>WHPZ01552213.1:0-17044 GCA_016617965.1 Macrosiphum rosae | reverse complement strand
TCGCTGGATACTTATACTTATTATTATATTGTATAGGTGCATGGTATATTTAATATTATATCATAATATATAGGAATTGACAATAATTTAGTAACAAATGATATGCATTGGAAAAAATGTTTTGACCAATAATTACGATTACACGCGCAGGTCCGTATCAGTAAATGTATATTATAGAACCCGAATAATTATAAACGTAAAGTTTTGTCTTTATAGATTTACTTAAAGAATACTTAGTAAGTAATATATTTTACTTTACAATATTTAATATAATATATACGCGATTATTAACTAATGACATTTTGATTCTATTATACAGTTTCACAAGCACAATGACTTTTACAATATTTACACGAAGTCAGATTTTTTTATTAAACATAATGGCATTATATTATGTAGGTACTCTATAATATTTCAGTGTGCAGCGAATGTAAGTGTATAATATGCACCGCAAAAGTAGTAAGTACTGTGTCAAGTATTCCGTGCAGTCCGCAGGGTATATTATATAATATATATATACGATCATTATTGTTTTAAACAATTTTAATGATAATAATTTTGCAACGTTAGTTCTAAGTACATATAGTATAATGTATATTGTATATAGTATTTCTCGAAATAGAAAGATAGAAATATAGAATAATATTATATTCGATCAAATAATGTTTTTTTTTATTATTGATTTCAGCAAATATATTATATAATACATTATATATATACTCATTATTACTCTTATTATACTAATATCTTATTGAGTTTGTATCCATAAAATAAAATAATTATATTATATTATATACCTATAATATTTGTTTCTTATTTTATTGTTAAAACCAATATTGATGTTAACATTAATTAAATTAACTCTAAAGAATTTTTTGACATATTATTCCTATAGCTGTATTATCCAAATCTATATAATTTTAAAACAACTTTCCGCTAAGTAATGAGTTCATATACACAGCTACCCTATATTTTCGATGCAATTAAATATACGAAATGCTATTCGAACTATACAATATACATATTATATACATTATTATTTCAATTTGAATTATTATTACACTGTCGAAAACGGCAAACTCCAATCGAATGTGTAAAATTATACGTTTTTGCCAATGGTGAGGTGGGCGGAAGCAATAACCAGCGGGTTATTTGGGTGGGAAATTTAATTTTCGAAATAAAAATAATAAATAAAAAAAGGTACACAAATTAATAATTTTTACTGTATACCTAGTGTATACACACAATATGTCCACTGGAAGCAATAACAGGGAAAAAACCTCGAAACAAATAAAAATTATGCCCGCGTAAGATATTAAAAAACGCGGTAAAACAAAACAATTAAAAATCAGCCACCCCTAACAACTCACCATTTTTTTCTTGATTTTTTTTTTTATGAAAACCCATTTTCAGTGGCTCTAAATCAACAGCGAAAATCGCCGATACTAGCGCGGTCCAATGTTATTTATGAATCTAGTTTTTGGAATGCATATTAAAAAAGGGGCAAAAAATATGAACGGTGTACAGAAAAAAAAATAATAATAATAATAATAATTATAATTATTACCATTTGTATCAGAAATATGTTTTACATCTGCCAGTCGAGCATGTGTACCAGGGGTAGCCAAACGTCGTAAATATCATCGAAACGATTAACCGTATAAAAAAAAAAATTAAAATTAAAAAAGGAAAAAGCTCATCGTTTATATATCCGCGTATTTTAAAGCATTATTATATAATATACATTATATACAGATAGGATATGTCATCAAACAAAAAAAATTACATATTTTAAATTATTATTTATACGAGTAGTTTTTGTCGGAGCTATTTTGTTAAAAAAAAAAAATAATAATAATATTATTATTATTATAAAACACGAAGCGTTTAAAACGACACTCGCAATCGGACGGAAAAGTTATTTCATTGCGGCGTATACGTCGAAAACGAATCTCGTTAGGGAGATAAGTATATACGTGTGTATACTTAAAAATAAAATTATGCCAGTCGACCGGGTTGGGTCCATCTTACGCTTTACACAATCACACACACACACTTACACATATACATTGTGAATATTATTATGAATCCAAAGCAGTCCAATAAATTATAACAGCTAGCCCGCTAGTCAAAACCAGCATAATAATTACACTGTGTTTTGAATTACACAGAAAATCATGAAATACATAAGGTTTTTTTTTTTGTTTATTATTATTATTATTCTATTCCGATCTTTTTTTCCATTTCTGCCAGGATTATTCGATAATTTGATATAATGTGGGAGTGGTTTTGTATTTTTTTTTCTTTTTCTTTTCAGGCTACAGAACACAAAAATTATATAAATCCTAACCTGTCTGAAAGTCGATTTACCAGAAGATAACAATTTATTCGTTGCACGATCTAAATAACCCACGGAGATCACAGTTGTATAGTATTATCTTATATAGTATATAGGTAGGTACATAACAGTTTTTTCCTCTTGAAATTGATTTTGAACTTGCATTCGTGATTTTCATAAGTACCTATCTGATGCTATTATATTACTCGTCAATTTATCGACATAACAAAGACAGAATAACATTTCCGTACCTATATCTATGTGTGTATTATATTTTTGTATACGATACACGTACATTTTTTTTTAATGGTGTTGAATTGTTTGCAAATTATAGTGACACGTATTTTTATCAAAGTGTATTAGACTTGAACACATTTTTTTTTTAAATATTTTAACTCTGTATAGAAATTTATCTACATCAATTAATTTCCAAAATTTCTTAAGTTGGTATGATAATATTATAAAAATTAAATCTATAAAGATAGTCAATTAATTTTCCATGTTCTAAACTTTAAATGTATGTAGACCACGATGTTTTTAATTAATATAATTTGCTTAACGTACGGTTTTCATGCAACTTCAAACAGTGCAAAACACCATCGTCATGATACATATTTATTTTTTTTTAATAATTAATGAGATATAACTTTGCGATAACAATATTACTGTATACTGAAACTCTTAGCATATTTCTTAACTTTACCAGATGGTGCTAACAATATTGCAAAAAATACTATGGAAATATACAATGTAAATTAACTACGATAAGGTGGCAGGTAATACATAGTACAACGAGGTTAGATATAGTTTGATTAAACCAAATACAAATTATATAGTTTAAGTGCAACCACTGAATAGTTAAATAATATTTAGTTCAGTAGGTACAACACGGATAACTCGAAAGACAACACATTTAGGCATGAGTATAGGCAAATATTATTAAGATCATTTTTAGAAAGATGTATAATATAGTCGTGTAGAGAATGGAGACGAGCTAAGTTTGAAAATAAAAGTCATAATCAAAAGAAATTATTCATATTTTTTTCAAATTTCAACTACCTACGTGTAGTTTGTAGAGATTAATTCCATAATTTTTTTTTAAACAATTACTGATAAAGTTTACCCATTAGAAAGCTACCCATGCTGTGTTGCGTCAGTCTTACAAACGTAAAATAAATCGAATTTGAGTTCAGCAGAACCAATTAAATATCAAAATGAATTCAACCGAATATTATACTTAAAAGTAAGAATATTATCTGTGATTTAAGCATTGGATTTTTTTCAGTATTTTAATTTTTAAGCATAATATATTATATTTATAAGTATATTTAATTTGTGGCATTTCACACACCTACTCATATTATATTGCTTGAAAATTAAAATATAAAAAAAAAACAAACATTAATGTACTAAGGTAATGTTCTTACATTTATAATAATTGGTTTGTTAATAGATATTAACTATCAATTCACTCTAATATTTAACCAAACAGCACAAAATAGATTTTTATGAACTCAAATTTGAAATGTTTTACGTTTGTAAGGTGGATAAAACACATACATGGGTAGGTAGTATCCTTTTAATAATGGTAATATAAGTACTCATTATATATGCACCTATTTTTTAAGCGATACATTTTGCAATCGATATTATAAAATATTATTAGGATTAAACTGTTTTGTTGTTTTAATAAATATACAGTATAAAAAGGACATGTAAGAATATTAATTAGAATTCTTAGGTTAGAATATGCTAGAAGTAAAAATTATAATTAAGAAAATGGTACAAGGCTAAAATGTGGGAGAACGACTGGTAAAGAACTTTAGACAAAAAAGTTAATATATATATATATATTATGCTGTATATGAAAAAAGAACAATACCTGCATAAACTAGCATGTCAAGTGAGTTAATATTTAATTTGCATAAATTAGTTAAAAGTAGTTTTATAATTGTATTAAATATTAATATTATGAAATAACACAGTCTCTATTTAAGTTAATAATTTATCGATAAATTAATTGTCAAAATACGTGTAGTCGTGAGATGTTAAAAATGATATAATAATATGTTAAGGTGGTTTGTTTTCATTTATGGACATAAATGAACAACTCAACACTAAATCGACAAGATTAAATATAATTTTTTAGTCTTATATAATTACAATTTCAATTGAGTTTCACATAATTATTCTTAAAGGTATTAAATTATTTAGAACACCTAATATTAATGATAAAACATTTTAGATTACCTATAATATAGGTATAGGTCGTAAGCCATAATTTGTATTTATAAATATAGAATTGTTTATATATTACTTATATTTCGGTAAATACCTAGGTACTTGTTATAACTAAGCAACAGTGCTAATGATGTCAGTCAAAATATTATTAAAATACATGGTGATATACTTTGGAACCTTTGAGTAATACATTTTCATTTAGTGGGTTAATCCGATTTAAGAAAAATCCTATATTTTCAGAATATTTTAATCAGCAAAAAAACCTCTATCATTAAAAAGTCAAAGAAGAAGCCGCTATAATATATTGTATTACAACTTAAAAGCGACTCTTCTATAACATTTAAAACCAATTTAATCCCCTTATTGATAATTTACATATTTATTTCACTCCCTGTAAATCCTCATCGGTGACTTAAAAATAAGGCGATGCCTTGATCTAGTAATTTAATTCGATTTAATTATCAACCCAAGTACCTATCACTAATGGGTAATTTATTGATCATGTAATTCTGTTTTTTATTCTCACATGTAACTAGGTACTATAATTATATTTAACACATATTTCTATAGATTGTGAATAGGTATTACTAGTCAAAATAAATACATTTTAAAAGTGTAGTAAAAACTATTATAGATCTGAGATCCGATTTTAATTTAGTACTGTTCTGAATTAATTTTTAATTTATTGAAAAATGGAGTATAAGCTAAATAAATAACAATAATAATAGGTATTTTATTAAATTTAGGCCTTTCATATAACAATGCGTTTTAATAACTTAGTCTTATACACTTATGAGTGAGCCGTAAATCGTAGGAATTACTTGCTGAAGTACCTATACGATAGAATATATAATAGGAAGTTTTAGGATTGACTACATTATTATTTTCACTACTAATACTTAATGGGCTGAAATATTATTTTTTGTTTAAAGTATGTTCATAGTTTAAGATAATTTATCAAGCACTGATTTTATGACATACGGATTCAGGTGATATTCGAGTGATTATTTCCACTTTAATAATACTGCATTACCTACATATTATTATCGTTATTTCCTCGGGCCGTCGAAATAAAGCATAAAATATCGTTTATTCCCTTTGCATAACACACGACTATTCAAATTCAGTGTCAATTAGAGATTAAATAATTGTGAAATTATTGCATTCATATTATTATAATGTAATTTAAAAAAAAAACTTACCATCGTACGTCCAGAACAGTGTTGTAGATATAAATAATATTATTTTATAATTTGCCTCATAATACCGATTAAATAAATATTATTATACCTTATATATACTAGTTATACTTGTATAGTTGCAGTATATAATATATCATTTTATGTATCCAAGCAAATAAATGAAACTATAACAATACGTACAATTTAATTGTACCTATAATTGTATGTACCTATATAATACAACCAACAAAATATTATTATTTATATATAGGGTGAATCAATAAAATGGAATGCTACATTACAATGTTAATTATTAGGCAGGTATATATAGGTATTAGGTATAGGTATATATAGTGACTGTACCTACATAATGAATAATGTAAATTATAATTTATAGGATAACATCTGTGGTTTTAAATATCATTTACCTATATACGGTTACCTTGATATCTATATATATATATTATATAGCATATACATTATCCACATGATGCATACACTATAACCATATATGATAACATTTATATTATTATATAGATTACTAAATAACTAATTAGTAATTACTCTATGTTCGAAATATCATCAATCATATTTCCATTACCATATAATAATTATTTATGTATACGGATATTGTTTTAAATAATATATAATAAATATAATGTCTGATTTATGACTTTTTTTTGGTGTCACTATGATAAAATAATTATTTCATAGTATGTGAATACAATTTTTTAAAATATCTCAAATTAAAATAATATTAGTATTACGTGCACACTGTACCTATATTATTATTAATACCTATTTATGATGTTAAATGAAAACTTTTTTTTTAATCAGAATTAATATTACACACTCAGACACACAATTCAATCAATCTTATTTTTCTATTTACAAACATAGTATACAACATATACGCGTATACATAATATCAAACAACAAAAGTATAAATTCTTAAACGCACAATGGTCAATCCTTCACATGCCGACCCCGGGGCCACGTTAAAAGTATGCGCAATTCCATTCTCGATCATAAATTATATCTCAAAATAATTAATTCAGTATTCATTCATGTCAAAATCATTTGCCAAATAGTGAAAAACTTCAATATAAAAATTACTTTTAGTTCAAACCATAATATGTAATACTTTTATTATGTTCAATACAATTTATTGTACGGAAATCTCCACGTTATTTTCGATAATGATTAATATACATTTAAAGATATTATATCTATCCATTTTATCCATGAAGGTATATATTATACTTACAATTTATATTATTATAGACTATTATTATTATGTATAAGTATAATCTTTGCATTTTACAATACATCCTGTATAGCGATGTTTCCCTAAGGAGAAAATTAATATATTTTTTATTTAGGTCCATAAAATACAAAATATATAATATGAAATTGTTTTATTATTGGTTTTTAAAAACATTTTCAATGCAAACTAGAAATACAAATACTAATACAGTAATAGGTACTACTAATGATTCAACTATTTAGATAAAAAAAAAAATACTTGAACAACATATCTCAAATTTTTGCATATTCAATTCAAAATTGGAGTTGTGCAAAGACGTCCCAGTCCAAGTTGTACTGTAATTCGACTATACCTATACGAGTTCCAGTTCGATAATTTTTGCACCATCATAATATATTATATCAAATTCCATGGTTCACGTACCATTAAAATGAAGTCCGTTTTCAGAAAAACACTTTTCTAACTTAGTGGTAAACTATAATGTTCATATAAAATAATAACAAATCGAGAACCACTTGAGAGTTGTAGTATACCTACACCTAATATATTTATACTATTGATGATATCATAACATTATTAATATGTACAAGAAAATACAATACAATATTTTCAATGTTATAGAAAAATCGATATTGGGTTCTCATACACATGTTGGTACCTAGCTTTTCAGTACGCTGAAAATCCCAATATGTTTACGGTGTATAATATTATAGGTATTATTATACTATATTGATAGACGTACCCTCTATTACCATACCTAGCCTAACCTAACATAACCTCCTATATTAAAATAATAATTTGAATGCAATTATTACGGTATTTTAAAATCGTATAAGTAGTATATTATAATACATTAATATATTATAAAGTTATATTATAATATTATGTGTTATGTACAACTATATAATATTATAATATTATAGTAGAGGTAGGTAGGTATGCCGGCGACGAGCGCTCGGAGACTTCAACAATGGGCTATGACGTACCGCACGCGGACCATGTCAAAACTCGCGTCTTCTGCACTCGATATCTGGTCGGATCGGTAAAAGAACAAAAAGCCATTAAAATCGCCTACGCAACTGTATAATAATTCATATATATACAATAACGTATAACACGAGAATTATTATTCTTCCTATAATATTATATAGCTGGTATAGTACATGTTCGACGTACCCGTTTTTTATTCCGGGCTATATGGTTTCGCGTATAACAATACTGCAATAGTGTAATGTATAATTATACGAGATTTTTCGCAAAAGCTCGACGACCACACGTCGATAATTGTCTTATCGTTATCTATATTCGTACATACACTCGATAAATTAATAATAATAGGTACTGTGGTATTATTGTTATAAACGGGTAGGGTATACGTTTGCCAAAAACGTGGCACGCGAGCAAAACAATAACAATATAATATTATATATAATGTTACCCTAACTACGTGCGCGCGTACGGACGTCGTTGTACGAGCAGTAATATTATAATATCCTGTTGTTTGAGTTTATGGTATAAATTGTATTATTAAATAGACAATATTATTATATTATAATTGATTTATTTAGATAATGATATGCGTGTGTATAAGTTGCCGCCCGCGACCCGTGGTCCATCAGTCCGTCCGTCGTCGTCGTCGTCGTCGTGACTCGCCAAAATAGTAACGAAAAAAAAATAATAATAATAAAAACTGCGCGCGGCCACGCCTCCCCCACCGCGGACGATCCCAATGGCTTGTGGGTAAACGCCCAGATTGACCGCCACCGCCGCAGCCGACGCCACTGCAGCCGCCACGTGGTCTGCTCTGTCCGCCCGCAGCGGCTACCGACTCTCTATATAAGATTATAATATGCCTCATAGAAAATACGCATATTATCGCGTTCCTACCTACGTACCTATGGACGTGACGTGCGTCTCCGGCAGATTCCACCGAAATGTGTCTTTTTTACGACCGCAGTAAGTATTTGTTGGTATATGCCATGTACATACGGACAAACCACATTTTGAACTCGACGAACCTGCAAACGCCCACACTGTGTTAAATCATATTGCAGCAACAGTACCTACGCGTATAATATACCTACCTTATATATAATATCATTATTGTTGTATTGTATATACTTACCATCATCACGCTGCAAGTTTCTTCATGCTCGTATTTTTTTACTTTTCAATTTTCGCGATTTTTAGCGATTTCCAATCAGTATATCGTATAATATATTCCTGCAGGTACCTCTCAGGAGGGGTGAGGCTGGTCCGCCCAGAACAAACTCCTCCGTTCCTCGTGAGTGAAATAACAGCTATTACATTGAATAATTATTGAAACATTGCATATTGCATAATTATTATTAATACATTGTTAAATTCAATCAATAATTAAGAGGACGCTACCCATAAATTTGTTGTCTCCGTCTTACACACTCACGACATAACAAATTGTCGTTCATTAATTTAAATAGTGTGCTGTTGGTTTTGATTTCAGAGTGAATTGACCTATTGTAAAACTGTTATAGGTAAGAACATTATCTGTGCTTAAGAGTTGCCGATTTTTCGAAATTTTCATTTTCAAGTAAAATATGGGTATGTGAAATATCAAAAAATAGAAATGCTCATATCTCGATTGAAATTTAAAATATCGAATAGAAACCAACGCTTAAGCACAGATAATGTATTATTATCTAAATTGATAATAGGTCAAATCACTCGAATGTCAAAACTAACAGCACACTATTGAAAATAGTGAACTAAAATTTGCTATGTCGTACTTGGGTAAGACGGAGACAATCAATGCATGGGTAGCATCCTCTAAAGCAGAATAGAAAATAAATAGAAGAATTTTAATTAGACTACCAGAATAATTTTGCCATTTTTTTTCTTGTGGTAAAGCACGAATATAGAATATTAAGGTACCGCAGCCATTTTGGTATCATCACAAATACACAGTTCAATATACAATACACGCTGCTCAAGAACTCCGATTTCAATTTGGCTTTTAGTGATGATATAGTACTTTCAAGATTTAAAAAAAAAAATATGATACTTGAAAATAAGAATTTGATTGATTCAATTAGGTACCGAACAGGCCTATAGTAGATATAAATGATAATTTTGAAACAAAGTATGTTCTAACGAGTTAGGCGTTATAATTATTTTAGAATTATTAATTATCATACCTAATAATATGTACTTTACTTTTCAGTGTTCACTGTTCAGTGACAATGCAACAAATTATTTTACATTTATATATAGCTTCATGAAAGATCTCCACTAACGGCATCCCTGATAAGTATTAACATTCTTCTGGTTATTACATTTTTCATGTATTTCATAGTTCTATTATACTTCGGTATTTATTTTATTTTTTTAAATATTCGATATTAGAAACTTTTTGAAATAAAATACGACAATATAGATACATTGGTATTGTCATATAGTTGCTGTATCAATAAATACTTAATATAGGTACTATTGTATACAAATATTACTTTAAAACTAATGGCAAATATGATAAAATACCTATTATAATATATGTATTCAATATTCATATTATGGTTTTATTATAATATAATTCATGTCATAACTATTCTAGCCATTTTCTACATGCACATTAAAAACATAAAAACTCAACGGAAACAAATTATGTCGTTGTATTGTGATGAATACCGAAGGGGAAATATAAATTCCATATAGATTCGGCGTGTTTGTTGGAATAATATTTCAAACATACATTATATAACCATAAAACTGTTAACTTATTGCTAAATTGACGCTATAGGAGATATTATACGTTCGGACTCTAGACTCGGTCAGGAGGTCGGGCGCGTTGATCGGAACTCGATTATTTTTTGCAAAAGCTGCAATATACCCGATAGCGTGAATTTCTACTATTTATAGCTATGAGTTACGGTGATGGCATTGTTTCGCGATCATTAAACAATGATTTTCTCAACAATGGTTTCGGGCAACAGAAGATAAAAAAAAAATAATCATATAAGTCCCACGGATATACCCGATAAACGTATACGAGTATATGATTATACTGTGTGATATAAATATTTACATGACCATTAATGAAACCGAAGAAATTGCTCATCATTCATAAAAAAAAAACATAACCTGTTCAACGGTATTTCACATTTATTAAACGTTCATTGTTGAACAATGTAACCGGTAATGTTTATCACTAAACGATTGAATGAGAATAATTGTAGACTTCGGTGGAATATGTATAGGTACCTATAATATGTGTGATATTATCATAACACAAGTTCAGCAGGAGAAAACTTTATTTTTCTATACTTCCTGCATGCACAATATATATTTGTATAAAAAAGGCCTATTCAAAATATTATACATTTTACTTTTTTTCAAGAAATTAATTTTTGTTTTGCTTTGGCCGTGTCTTATAAAAACAGTATAACCAGTGTAGGTACTGTGTATAATATATGTATATATATTAAGTTATACATTTATAACGTTTATTATAATAGCAGAAATGTACTAAATATAAAATATAAATTTCAAACATAATGGTACAAAAATTGAAAAATAATTTAAATCAGCAATGTTGTTATCACACCTTTGTGTAGTTTATTATATTATAGTTGATACTTTCCAGTGCGCAGTGAAATACTCAAATACAGTAATTTGTGTATACTATACAGTATAATATAATATATTCTAATCAATGAATGTGTTCATTGAATATTTTACTAACAAATCGAACATTATCATATTATTACATATGAACGTATATTCTCGACTATTATATGAATTCGGCAACAGAATTAAATGGTATTCATATTGTAACGCGCGATGACTACAAAATTTTTTTTTCTTCTTATTCATTTATCGATTTGCACATTTTACGCCTTCAACATTGTGCAGGCAGAATCACTTGGTCGGGGCATACCTACATGAAAAATACACACAAGTGTGGGCTGTGAAAGAATAAAAAATACTGTTTACATACTACATAATTCACATTGTTCGACTAGGATGAAAAGACCGAATCGGGGAGAAGTTCCAAATAACTACTGTGGGCGCACGGGCGTATATTTATCATTATATATTATATGTGTATAGGCTAGGTGCACATCCGCTGCAGTGTACACACATCATAATAAACGAAATCGGGTTTGCTCACACGTATTTTTCATAATATATTATACATTATTTCTGTCTGCGACACGTCTCCGAGAACGAAGCACTCTGTATGCGCGCGTGGCTACTTTAATAGCTAAGGTTTTTTTTTTTTTTTGTAATCGAATTTCGTGTGAATAATTATCTTTGTCGCATATACGAAAATCGAAACATTGCGTACTGCATGGCTAACACAAAATAACGAAAATAATAGAAAATATAAGAAGGTATAGGCATGTAATGTACGTTTTATATAGGTACGGAATAGGTGAAAAAAAAGTCTTGCCTCGAGGCTAATTTTTATCTCGCCGATAAAACAATAGTATCATACTCGAGATAACTATCGATCAGAAACCGTTTCATCACAATGGAACGAATATACTTCATACATGTATAGTGTAATATTATATCTACATTTATAAACCTGCAGTACTAATATAAATCCATCTACTCCATGCTCCGTGAGGATACGAAAATTAAAAAGAAATATCCCTCCCACCCTGCGTCTAAAACTATGTACGATACGTGACTGAAATATTATTATGAACGAAAACTACGATTTTACGTAATAATATAAATATATACGACGATTATAGACGATCGTTGCGAATAGTAAACGCGCACTGTGTAATTTTTTATGCTCGTCATGGTATAGCTGTGTACGTTCTCCAATGCGAATTTATATTTATATATTTATTATGCGATAGGTAAAAGAGGGCATACGATACCGGTGGTAAATGGTGTAAGTAAAAATTTGACGGGAAAGTATTAAATCGATAACTATATATATATAAAATATAAATGTGTTGAAACAATTTACTTTGTTGAAATAAACACCGTAATACCATACCCGTGAGCTAATCACCGACGTTTATAATATTATACATTTTGTGTGTAGTGTGAGTGCTAACTGCGTACCTACCTATAATATGTAATATGCACGTGTAGCGGATGGGCCGCGGGCAGATGAGAATACTGGCTAAAACTGTAAACTTACTGTATATATATATATGTATGTGTGTGTGTGTAGGTTTACGTCGGTCTTGAAATATTTCATATACCTACTAATGAAACATTTTTGATTCCCAACAATAATAGTAGGTACCAAACTGGAAAAGTTCTTGTTGATTTCACGCGTCGCATGAATATGTCATAAAATATGTTATAATAATCAGTGCGGTAAATATAGAAACGGATTTAAGACGCAGTATTATTATAGTCTCTAAAAAAATATAGTGTAAAATGTAGAAGATTGTAAAAAAAAAACGTGGACAATATATAGGTAGTATGTAAATGACTATAGAATAGTAAATTCTACAATAGTTTGTGGATTATAATTGCATGATCCATATATATGCATACTTATGAGAGGGTTGCGCTTTCTCGACTTTCCATTTGCATATAAGTACCTATATACAATATACATTATATACATATAACATTATATGTACATTACATTTTTTTAATATCTGTCAAGATTTTAAAATCTAAAGTTATTAGCCTACTTTTAGATAAGATACCTACAGGTTATAAGTAGAACAAAATTACATTATTTACAATTTTTGACTTAAATTTATTTTATGGAAAATAAATATATTGCTTCCGTGTTGAGTATTTGTTAAGAGCGTGATGGAGTGAGGATGGGTTAATATAGACTTTTTGTGTCTCGGTGTATTTTGGGCATTTGGTCGCAATATGTGATTGATCGTACGGTTTTCCTCGCATGTGTTGCATGTGGGGCCGGCTCTTAGGTGATGAGGAAAAAGTATGTTAAATGCGTGTATCCTATTCTGACTCTGGTGGTTATTACATCATCATTTATTTTTTAAATAAAGGGTAATTTCAATTTTTTATATTTCTCAGTTTGTTTGTATACCCAAGTGTGATACTTTCCTCCAATTTCTCTGCCAGGATTTGTCTTCCCTTGTTTGTTTTAGATAATATTGAGTGTCTCTGTCCTCCGAAGACACCTGAGAATTGCCTTTGATTTGGTTATGTTCATTTTTATAGAGTGTTGAGATGAGGTGGTTTAGTTTGCTACTTGGTCAGACAGTCTGATTTATACAACATATATTATAATAGTAACTTTAAATTAATTGCAAAAAGTGTTGTGCCACGTGTTCAATCATACACAATAGTATAGTTTATAGATATAACGTATATAAATATTATACGCAAATACAATGTGCAGGAATGACGTGTTACGCGATTCGAACACCTAGGATGGTGCAGAAATAATTAAAAATTAATACTCGAAACGAATCGTCAGTATTTTACACGTAGACGGAAAATGTGCCCTATACATACATAATAATAATATCATATGGTATACATATATTGATACATACCGATGAGGTATAGGCTACTTCGACATCACACGTTTCTGTATATAATAACGAAACGTGCTGCAATTATGTAATGCGGTGTGTATTATTTTTACGGTTTGCTGTAGATATAACACTTTAAAATGTAGCTAATCCATTATTAAAAAATGCGTTACTTACGTGTAAATAAAACTAGGGGAGTAACGAAGGGGGTGATGAGGGTTGATAGATCCCCCCCCCCAGAACCTTTATTATATATACCCCCTTGTTGGGAAGGAACGCGTTCCTTTTATAGGAACGAAGCTCGGAACGCGTTCTATTTAAAATATTGGAACAAGGAACGGGAAAGAGTTCCTATTTTTAAAGAACTTGAACGAATATTTTCGTTCCTCAAATAATGGAAAATAAAATAAAAGTTATTTTTAATAATAATAAGAATATATTTAGTGTTGGTAATTTGGTATCACTTCATCAATCATTAGTAAATAGTAAAACAAACAACCACGGACTAATAGCGTTTTCCATTTGACTACATAAATGCACACTACACGCGAACACTGATGCCATAATGGCATAATCACAATATCATATAATTTTCCACACCTCCAAAACTCACGGTGTCGACCAGTGTACACCAGTGTACACTACTGCAGTCAGATGGAAAATATACTAAGATATATCTTAGTCCGTGCAAACAACCTAGGTATCGTTGGTACTTGGTATATTTTAATTTAGTTCAAGATTAGCATTCAAGGTATAATAATATGATAATATTATAAGTATAACGATGTTACTGTGATAATTATGCCATAGCCATACAAATCTGAGTGAAGGAGTGAGGTTTTAGTCAAAATAATAAACTTCTTACTGGAGAAAGTTTCAAGTCCACACCATACAATTTTTGAATTATAACAAATAAACCAAATTATTTTTGTTAAAAATCGGTGCTCTTTAGAAAGGAGTTAGTTAGCCGATTATTTCTGACTTAAAAGTTGTTCGCAAAAAACACAATTGACAACCACTCAGATCGTAAAAAATGTGTAGAGGAACGGGAACGAGTTCCTTTTTATAAGAAACTTTCCCAACACTGATATAATCACGCTGTACTTACAAATTCAGTATTTTGTGTGTAAAAAAATGTCTTCCACCCCCTCACCAGGACAATTTCCTAATTAAGCTCTAAGAAAACCATGCTTGCAATGTCGCCCACGTATAATATATTATATAGTCACCTACTACCTTTATGTACATTGTACATGTACTTTTCTTTTGCATAAATGCAATAAAATGACTGTTCTATAATGATGGACACTAGTTATTTGAGTAATTACTATATTATATTGACACTAGAAGAAGAAAATAGTAAATATTTAAAATTTTAATATAAATACAAGTAAAACGTATTATGGCCTATAATATGTGTCTTTATGATGATAACTCTTTGAAAATATATAAGTTACACTCTGATGGGTCTCGTGATTAAAAAGTTTAAATAGTAAATACCTAGGTTTACCTATTAAATGTGTTAACAAATTATATGAAAATAATATAGGTATAAAATAAAATAATTTATTAGAATGTTTGTTAATAATTGTAACATAATTACATTATTTTCATTCATAATCCTAGAAAAGTGAAAAACACTAAACAGCATCTCGTAAAAATGTCAGGGTGAACACTAAAAAAACCCATATCGAGAATGAATAATCAAGTCATGATAAAACGGTTAATAAGAAGTATAAATCTGTGACATTTTCAAAAATAAAAGTATAAATTCAAGAAGGTATACTATTAACACCATATTATTGTCATAACAATATAACAACGTGGCAAAAAAGAGTATATAGGTACTGACTACTTACGTTGTACCTACTGCCCTACCAAAAAAAAAATTAAAAATCAACTGGTTACCATAATTATATTTTTATACACTTCAGACACATGCTCACCATGGGTAATAAAATAATAGACGCGTTCGTGCACAAAGCAAATATAGCGATATTCACGAATTAACTAGAACACATCGGAGGAGACCTACACCATAGGTAACAGATGTATATAATATGTGTAACAGCCGTAGCCGGTATATTGTTATTACACACTTAGATGTAATATGTAATACGTATAAATATTATAATAACGTAGTGATATTTGTGTTTAGTTTCGTTTCTAGATCTGTTGCAGCAGTAAAAATAAATGCAAATCCGCCCGGGGCCAACGAGGAAAATATAATAATCGATTGTGACCAATGGACCGTGGTTGCATTATGGCGTGTTGCACCGCGTATAATAATAATGATACCATTATATGTAACTAATAATAATATAATATATTATATATTACATTTTTGGAAACAAAGCTGTTATTAAACAGTATAAATCATCGCCGTAATTAATTATAGTAGCGTTTTAATATTCCCACGGTCCCTATCTTTATCGGAGCAGTGTTTTCTAATTATCCGTCACTATTACGTACTAATATTACAATAATATCACCCGCGTACTGCGTCTGTTGCTAGTTGCGACCACGACCGAATTTATAATATTATGTA
>WHPZ01552158.1:0-15382 GCA_016617965.1 Macrosiphum rosae | reverse complement strand
ATTGTTGATGTATAACACGTTATAAGTACTTAATGGATATTGTGATATGATTAATTTGGAATTTATTATAGGTACCTATAATAGGTAAATTTTTTTAATACCATAGATAAGTATATAATATGCCTTATACCTAGACTGACATACCGTCTCCGCTTAGAATCGTTTTTCTTATATAATGATATTATATCATTGAATTAAAATTTAATATCATCCATTATACAGTGACCTACTTGTAACCTACTGTACAGCAGAGCACCTTTTTTATTATATATATCCGTGTAAGGACAATCTATAAAGGTGGTGGGAATTGATTTGGAAAAACCTTGCTTCTCTGACGGCATCAAGTATTTGTCGCCTCTTTTAGGGTATAGACACAGCTAAAAATTTGTACGCACATTCTACTAACCAAATTACAAAAATCATGTTTACAGGTTTATAAAGTTGACCTTTTTGATATTAAATACTATCTTATTATTATTTATTTATCTTGAGTATCACAGATGAAAAGTGTTCAAATTGTATAGGCTGTGGTTTTTAAACGTACATGATTAAATGTAATATTGCTGCACACGCACAGCTACATTTGGTTGCCTGTCAGTCTGTTTGTCCAGTTATTATATGGCTTCGAAATGAAGTTGATGAGGCTTACACAGGTATTGTATTATATATTTCATTAAAACAAAGCTGAAACTATAGATAGAAAGATTAAATTCAATTTTCAACACAAGAATTCAGCTAGTAATTAATAAAGTAAATTAGGTACCTATATAATACATAATTACTGTTATAATATTTTAATACATTTATATCATATTATATTATTATTATAAATTCTTATACGTCAATACATTAGAACGGTGTAATTGGTACAGTTTCATTCATCATATCTATAATGATTATTCGTTTCCAAATTACCTACAACAAAGAAAAAAAATCAAATTTGTTAAAAAATGGGTTTTTGTAAAAATCTTAATTTTTTTCGTTAACAAAAGTTCATGGAATTATTTACTTTTTACTCTCAAAGAAGTACCAAAAAGATTTACTTGCCTACCATTTAAGATGCTTAAGTTGAGAATCGAAGGTTGAAATCATAGCATTTTTTTTACTATAGTAAGAAGTGTTCCCTGCAGGCTCCAAAAAAAAAATCACACACTACATAATTTTCATTATCATTGCTCCCCTTAGAATATAAAATTATATTATTTTTTAAGACAAAATTTTAAATACGAAGTTAGATATGTTTATAAAAAAATAGTAACTTTATATTTTCAATATTTTTTAGGTTCTGTAAGACATCTTATGAGGAACCTTCTACTAACATTTTTGAAAAATAACTGATATAAAGTTGAATAGCTACTAAAAATAACTATATAAAATATAAATAGCATAGGAACCAAAATATATTAAAAATTATATCATATAGTAATTAATATATTAATAAAAAAAACGGCCAAGTGCGAGTCGGACTCGAACATGAAGGGTTCCGTAGCAGCAAGTAACATAAATAATAAGTCGTTTCGTTCGGCCGGCACGGACTTTGGCCCCACCACCAGGTCCAGCAGAAGTCTTATACCAAGTCTCATTCCATTATGGCATTATAGCCCATTTTAGTCTATCTTAAACCGTGATTGACATTACATTTTTAAATATATACATGACAAAATAGATATATATTACTATTATTATTATTATTATTATTATTATTATTATTATTATTTACTTATTTACTTATTAAAAAAAAACTACTTACTAAATATCGTTCAAACCAATTTTCGGTGGAAGTTTGCATAGTAATGTACATCATATATTTTTTTTAGTTTTATCATTCTCTTATTTTAGAAGTTATAGGGGGAGGGGGACACACATTTTACCACTTTGGAAGTGTCTCTCGCTCAAACTATTCAGTTTAAAAAAAAAAATGATATTTGAAATCTCAATATCATTTTTGAAGACCTATCCATAGATACCCCACACGTATGGGTTGGATGAAAAAAATTTTTAGTTTCAGTTCTAAGTATGGGCAGTACCCAAAATGTATTTATTTTTTCTATTTTTATGTGAAAATCTTAATGCGGTTCATAGAATACATCTACTTACCAAGTTTCAACAGTATAGCTCTCACAGTTTAGGAGAAAAGTGGCCGTGACACCATAACAGACAGACAGACAAGCATGACGAATCTATAAGGGTTTCGTTTCTTGCTACGGAACCTTAAAAATGTACAGCTATTATTTTTTAATTTCTAAAAGAAAAACAAGAAAATCGATATTATGCTAAAACTGGTGTTTTTTAAATATTCCCATTTTTCTGTAATACATTATTGTTTAGTTTTTCCTCATTATTTAGTATTAGGAATTTATTTTTTTGACTTCCCAATGTATTAATAATTATGGATAAAATTTTCTTTCCAAAACTCCCTCATAGTTGAAGATTAAAGCTTTTTACTACTTTTAAAGGTTAAAACTTAAAAATAACAAAAAAAAAAATGGTTTAATGTCTTAAACACCATGTAGTAAACTATAGCTATGTTAATTACCATTTATCTATTTACTTAGTCAGATTGATTTAATATTTATTTTACTATTAATGTAAATCAATCAATTTTAATATTGATTCTGAATTGCAAACATCGGTTAATATTTCTGATAATAAGGTGTAGATGATAGCATATTACCTATAGTTGTATAGAAAAATCTATGTTAGGACGTAGTGAATAATATCTTTAGATGAAAAAGTAAGATAAAAGAAAGTGGCACAAAGCGGAGGTACTTTAACATGATTAATGAACTACCCATATAATATAGTAAGTACCTAGGTAAATTAAATAGAAAAAATATAATTTTTAATATTTAAACTGAAAAATAAAATAATGAATATATTTTTTTATCTATGTAATTTATTGTTTGCATCACCTTATAGCAAGTAATTTTTAATTTTCTTACAAATCATTAATATATCAGCCAATTTTAATAAAATGTGAGAAAATTAGTATACGTAATTAAAATATATATTATATACCTACAGGCTACATTAGTGAAAGGTAGTAAAACATATTGTGAGATAAAATGAGCAAGGTATACCACTATTCAAGGGAAAGTGTTATTAAAAATTTAAGTAAAAATTGTCGTACAATAAAATTATATACTCTATAGGACAACTTCCCTTATGCTCACATTAAGTCTTACGTGAGTTATGAGGATCACCATGGTCCGAATTTTAATGATGTTAAAACAGGAACCGGAATGTGCGTAGAATATACCCTTGCTTATGTTTGGACTGTCACAAAACAAACAGCCCGCCCCACTTCGCATTAAAAATACATAAATAAAAAATTTCTCCCCGGTATTTATACTATTATTACAGTGTATTTGTAATTAAACCCCCACTGGATTGCTCACGACACTTATGATTATTATTTTTCAGGCATAAATCATAAACCTTAACAATAGTAACAGCTTGGACGCACCCTCGGTTTGTTGACAATGAAAGGGCGAAACTAGAATTTTATTCTAGTCACTTTGAATATTATATTAACGGATTTTATGCAAACAATAAGCAAAAGGAGTGGTCACGGGTATTTATGGTCATATCATTACAGTTCAGTCGTTCAGTGTCCATACGTTTAGAATGTTTAGATTATAAAATATTATTATTATTATTATTATTATATACATTATAATACTTATTATATAAGTGTATTAGTCTGTTTTGACAGTAATATAATAAATTCCTAAACTAAATTCTAAATTTCCACCAATACTATTTAGTGAAGTATTTTCCAGAGGGCAGAGAGATACATTTCCACCGATAATCCTATACTATAAAATATAATAATAAAATATTTTATTTTATCCGTGTGCTAATCATTGTTAAATCTTGAATCAGTGACTATTTATGAGGTTATTTATTGAATTATTTTACTGTTCTCATTAATGATAAAATGTATTTATGTAGGTACCTATCGTTTTCTTATTGTTATATTTTTAAAGGAAATATACAATAGTTAAATTATGATATTTATATAAATAGTTCATGGAAAAGGTATAAAAAGTAACCCTTATTTTTATCTCAATATTTAATATAAATAAATAAATGCATCTATCCAATAGCTTTTGTACCTATTTATATTATCATTCGGAAAAACTACATTGAATTTTAATTAGTAACTTAATTAAAAAAATATGATACAGATTTATTCAGGCATTGTCCTTCTTCGCCAAAATAAATTTCAATATTTCTAAATTATAATTTCGCTGACGTTATAGAAATCCATATTTTTCAATTCAATTTTCTAATTAACTACCTAAAAACAGAGCGTCCCCGTCACTCGTTTAAGGTTATTGAGCCGTGGGAGCTATCCCTCACACTCTCTAATAACTATATTTAAATCATTTTAATAGTACCTATTTATAAATAATCAATTTAAATATTAAAATGATACAAGTTAATATATTACATAGGTATTATAATTTATAGACCCGCGGTTATGAAATAATCCAAAAGACAAATTATAATGGTATCTCGAGCACTTTGATAAAAATGCAGAATTATGAAGCTAACTGAGCGTTTCTCTTAAAAATAATAGTAGGGGTACTCTAAAATTTCTGAAAAATTAGTTGGGGTTTTCTGTACCCCTGCGCCCCCCTCAAGTCGAGCACTGCACATAGTCCTATATACTTGTAACTTATAAGATATAAATTATAATATATAACATTATATATTATAATATATGTCTTATAATATAGAGGCATATTCATGACATTTTTACACGTCATGTTAATAGGTACAATCATTTTCCATAAAATCTTTGTACAAACTACTCAAATATTTATAAAATTGTATGAATAAAAAGAATAAGATGAACACGGTATACAATGTTTATAAGAAACAAAATAACAATACACTTGCGAAAAAAATTATTTAAAAAATAATAAATATTATTAGGATAAAAGATAATGAAAAAGCAGCTTAAGTACATGGTACATGCCTTACATCGTTCAATTCTGCACAGTGTAGTAAGTTGTAGTGTACTCTAAATTCTTATTGCATATTTTAAAAGCAATGATACATTATCGTAGTTGATATCACAAAAATATTCTCGGAGGGATTTTGAGACTCTGAGTACATAAATAATGTACGATGTACATACGAATAATGAATTTCAAAATCTGTTAAATATTTTAAACACCTACTATATTATATTTGGTTGAAATTATTTTTGCCGAAAATATCGTATTTATTATATGATTATTATTATAATATTTTATGATGTATTATTGTTATTATTTTTAAGTCAATATATATTATGCACATTGTATCTACAGTAGAACGGTGTGCCTAAGTAGGTAGTCTGCAGTGATATATACTATACATAGTTTAAGATAAGTTTAAATATTTTGAAACTACATTGTGTATATAAACTAATATTATACATTATAATATGTATTAGAAAAACGTATCAAGACCCAACGGATAAATAATTTTTAAATTACAACAAAAGAACTGAAACTTACTATAATAAGAAAGATTATTATTTTTCGTTTAACTATCAAATTTCATCAAATTTTGAACTTCAAATGTCTATAAAAAAATTGTTTTCTATATGTATTTTTGAAACTTTTTAATTAACGATAGAAAAATTACGAGTAACAATGTCTCTTAAATTGTCAAGCCTTTTGACTAACATCCTAAAATAGTAAAATGCATAATTCCATAAAAAATTGACATGTTTATAATTACCAAAAAATTATCTAAAATATTTTGAAAATCATATAATTTCTAAAGAAAATGCCAATAAAAATGTTTGTTGAAAAGTACAAGTCTATACGATTATTCAATTTTGAATTACATTACAAAATTCATTTTGTCTAAAACTGATTAGTTTAGTATCGCATTGTACCGTAAATATATATTTTTGTTTTTTTTTGATAATTTAGAATAGTACTAGGCTTGCTTTACTTTTTATCCCTCACATAATTTACGTAAAGACTGAACTCATCATTGTTAAACCAATATTTATTATTTACATTGCTTCATTCGTAATCCAAATTATATTATTGTAAAGTTGATAGCCTATTCAGTATTCATCTTGCATTTGAGCATTTATAAAATATAAATAGTTTTACTATCTTTGTGATAAAAAATCTAGTCCATCCTAATTTAGTCTTTTATGATCGTGTGCACATTTTTTATAAACACTACGTTTATATAAGTATATTATGTTCTATACACAATTATTTCATAATATATTATGTAAGTACATAGTAGGTATATAATACCTAATATCTAATACCCAATAAATTATTTGTTTGAAATCCCCTCCTTCCCCCCAAAAACCACCAGAATTATTCCTCGGGTACACCATCATACTTGTATTCTAGTGTAGTAAATTTGACTTAAAAATACATTATAATTAATATTAAATATAATTTTGTATATACCCTGCTTATATATTTTAAAATTTTTAATTAAAAAAAAATTTATAATGTTTCCTTGTTGGATTTTATTAAGATAAACCACGAAGTATGTTGTGGCCCTATACTGTCCATCACTAAGTTATCATGATTTCTAGGCAAATATTTAAACGTTTTTTATTATATACAAGTGATAACCCAGAACTAAAAAAACCTAATACATTATGGAAGCTTTTATTTCATGAACTTATTTTAAGCCATTTTTTACAGTTAAACTTAATTGTATTATTACTATACGGGTAAGTGTGTTTCTATGAATATCTACTACATTGTGGACATTTAGTGTTATTTTCCCTGCTTTTACAAAATATATGGGTTATTACGCATTCAAGCGCACTTTCTAATAATTTGATTTAGATTTTAGATATGTTGCAATTTTACAAAACAATATACTTTGACATCTAAAAAAATTGTCAACAAATGTATTTTCAATATAATAATATTATTAGCATATTGGACAGTAGGTACAACCTATATTCCAAGATGGAAGGATCCATGAATCTTATTTGTTTAGACACAAAAAAGAAAGAAAATGATTACAATTTAGAACATACATATACTTTATTATATCTGTATAATATGACTATATAGCATATAATTATTAAGTTTGAAAATTAAAATAAATATCTTGATTTAATTATAATAACTATGATAATTATATTTTTAGTATATAGACACCTACTAAAACGTTATGGTTTAAAATTATTACTCAGCAGATTTTAAAAATAATAAAATTTTTATTTTGTAGGTTATTAAATATTTATTAACAGTATTATAAATATTATATGACATCATTTTTTTTTAAAAATGTCAAATATATTATACTAATATTACCTTATATGTACCTAAATACCTAACATATTATATTTAACAGGCTTAAATGAAACTCCTATAAATATTCATGTGTCAATAATTTTACAAAACAAATTCTTTAAAACTTTGCACAATCAATCCAATTTTTAAAACATAAGTTATACGTAACTAAATTATGATTATGTATGAAAAGGTGTTAAAATAAAAATGTAAAATAATTTGCCCGGAGGTTTTCCACTTAAGCATTCATTGTGCGTTCAACATTGTTTACTAAAATTAAAAATGAGAGAGAAAAACATTTATGAAAGAGTCTTGCTTGAAAAATTTGCTCAATGTTCCGTAAAAAGCAACAGTGCATCTGTGATGAGTATGATCAAATAACTTAATAACCAATATTCGCTCGAATTCTATTTAACGTATTAAAAAAAAAATTAAATGGTTATATAATATTTTTTTTACAAATAATTACTCTTTTTGTTATATGAACATAATCTACATTAAAAAAAACTTTGTTTGGCAAATTTTAGTTCTATTCAAAATATTTAGTTTTTATCATTAATCATCAATATCAAGAGATTATTTTTAATAACTTTACGATAAGTATTTGGTACATTTTATATATTACATTTTTACCAAAAATGTTGTTACTGATTTAAAAAATAATATTTAACAATTATTGTATTATTGAGATGAGATCAGATATTAGATTAGTTCTGAAACGAAAAAGAATACAATACACTGAATGTAGGTGTTGAAAGAGGTGTTATGTATTTCCAAGCAGTTTTAAAAAAAGGAAGGGGTAAATATCTAACAATAATTACAAATATATGCCAATTATTTTGAAACGCAACTCAACATTTTTGAATACCTACTAATTTAAACATCTACATTATACGTTGTAAGTAATTTAAAATGTAATTTAAATTTTTTGTTATATTTATATTATAATAAATAATAATATTTGACATAATTGCAAAATTACTCAAGTACCTAAATATAGTCTAGTAATGTTTAAACTGATGACTTAGTTATTGATAAATGCTATCAAAATTATATTTAAGTTAATTAATATTCGAGAATGATTTTATAATTTTTTTTGTTTTATCTCCAATGATTTTAATTAAATTGGGTGCTAATAAAAAACTCCAAGAATATTATTAAATTTAAAAAGTATTTTAAGGCTTGAAGAGTATGTAAATAAATATTCTAAATATTTGTATTCATACATAAGTACTTTAGGTGCCTTTAATTTAAGGCATATAAAAAGTATTTTTTTAAAGCCAATTGTATGTATAAATTCATATTGATGTAATCAAAACTATTGTTATCAAAATTGTAATATTATAGGTATACCTACATTCAATTCTGTTTTAAATAAGATCACCGAGTATAATTTAAAATAATTTATTTCACAAAGTCCATTTTTTACAATCCCATCGCAATTTGTAAGGTATAGAATTGTGTGTAGAAACTAAAAAGGCGTAATAATAATGTAATAATCACATAATAATATCGATCATTGTTACACGTATGTAACTATTATGTACATACATAAACTTCATATAGCGGTGTGCAATTCAACCGTAAACCGGACATCGGGACATCTGTTGTAGTAAAAATGGAGTAAGATATATTATAAGCTATATACATTAAACGCAATAAATTGTAATTTTAAATTAAATTAAATTGATTTTCATATAAAAGCAGAACTATTAAAACTCTCGTAACAGTTAAATGGGTTAGAAATTATATTTTTTTCGCTCTGTTGATATTATTTGAAATACAGTCTCAAACGGCCACGTCGCGTCGGGCATAAATGTTTTTCAGAACAAATACAATGCAACGTTGATTGACTGAATTGTTCACCGGGCAACCGGAACACGCGCGAACCGGTGTGCTGTTCAAAAATTGATGAGTGATGTCTTTCTTTTCACTATGTGCACCCTGTATATTTATGTCGGCCTATTATACCTAGTCACTATACTCTCTCTTTTATTTTTATGACACCGCACCAAACAATAGTCCCCCATCCGATTGAACTCGATACCAACGCTTCCGCAGAGACATAAAGATGTCATGGTCAAGGATGCTAAATCCAATAAAAGTCATTGGAAATATAAAGCGTAAGTTATTGTTGTATATTGCTCGGCAGGGGGTTTTTATAGAGCCTAAAAAAAATAAAGTTTTATGTATTTTTTTTTAAATCTGATCAACCCCTCAACATTTTGTACGAGATTTCAGAAAATAATTTATCTTTAAATGACCAATTCAAAAAAATGCATAATATAGAAAAGGTTGTACGCATGCATATGTATTGAATAATATTCAAACAGTTCACATAAGTAATATTATTGGGTACATTTTTATTTTTTTTTAAATTAAATATTGATATATTATACAATAATTTATATTAGTAATTATATTTTTGTAAATATTATATGAGATACGAGTAACATACCTATTATTGATACTATGGGTAATAGTAGCAACACGGATATATAGGTACAAGATGAATCCACGTCATAATATCGCGGTAATTATGTCGCGGTACAAATGTCGTGAATACAAAAATGTCGCGAACTCAAAAATATGAAAAATACAATATTAATATAAGTACCAACATAATACATGTTTTAAATTAATTTTAATCTGTACGTACAAAATACACAGTCATATAACTCATACTTAATAATTAAAAATATTGTAATAAATAAAATAATACATTTTATTTTTATATTTGATATTGAAAGTTATATGAAATTCCACGCAAGTAGTCGTTAATAGATCGATTTTTATAGTTCTCACATATGGTTTTAAGTTTAATCGCAGAATCTTTGTCGGAGGTCTTATGCCAGCAATGTATACTGTTCAACTTTTAGACGGTTTAAGCTTTCTTCTTTTTTCAATGAATCGATAAAAATCCACATGGAAGGATGACGAGAACTAACATTGAACTAAAACAATTATGCTAACCCTCGACTGAATTGTTAGTTCGCTGAATATCAAACTTCAATAACGAATAGCAATTCCAAACATTTATATAAAATAAATAGGTGCTCTTCTTGCTCTCCGACAGGGTTTTCCAATCCATGTGTCTTCAAATAGTTTATTAAGTCTGATAGAGTCCCTTCATTTTCTCTATAAAACTCGGAATCCAATAGAGACTCAAATTACATTATTTTAGGTTACATAAGCTAAGGCTGCTAATTTTCTTAATTCAAGTGCAAAAGTTGAATCGTTTGTATACCTAACTTGTAGCCCATTTGATTGTACATGCCTCCAAATGGACTGGGTGATATGGAAAAAACAACTTTTAGTGTTAATTGAAGGAAACATATATTTTGATTCATAGCAGCTTTTTCATTGATTTTGGATTAAGCTGTGGTTTTAAAAATTTTAATTCTAAAAACATACGTTTATAAGTATCTTCTTTTTTATTAGGAAGAAGTATATAAATAGCTGGTATAACACTTGAATAATTTATTCCATGAATGGTATAAAGTTTTTTGAATATACCAGGTACGCAAGAAAATGTACTATCACGGCATCGCATAGCCAATGTTCACATTGTTCCATCAATTGTAAATTGTTGTCGGTAGTAAAAATCAAAAACCTGTCTACGTTATTTTCATAATCATTCCTATCATATT
Source organism: Macrosiphum rosae (assembly GCA_016617965.1). Classification (NCBI taxonomy): domain Eukaryota; kingdom Metazoa; phylum Arthropoda; class Insecta; order Hemiptera; family Aphididae; genus Macrosiphum; species Macrosiphum rosae. The sequence continues at coordinate 4,446 of WHPZ01552158.1, read as the reverse complement.
TTAAAAAAGCTCACCGGTTGTAGTTTTTGTGTAATTAACTGGTATTTTTAATTCAGTTACTGATTTTGGATCCGGAGGAGCTGATCTTTTAATTTTTCTAATTCGTTAAATTGTTCGTTTTAATCCTGTTGTACTTGGAAATTGCTCTGCTATGTTATAAGTGGTCTAAAACAATGAACTAAAAATAACTATTTGAATTTTATATTATGTTTATTAACTATTTACCTGTGATGGTAGTGTTCCTAATACAGAGTGGGTTCTAAGTTGAGTAATTTTTGCAATATTTTTAAGCCTTGCCATTGCTTCTTTAGCTTCAACTTTTGCAATATCGGCTACATGGTTATGATCAGTAGTTTTCAGTACATTTCCTCCAGATGAATTCGACCACCACATTTTTTGTGTCATACCTACTCTCTTCCAAATAATTTTGTTTTCATTTTCTCTTTCTTTTTTATATAAAAAAGAATTGAACTTGACTACTTGAGTAACTTTCCATTTTTTTTTTTGTTTGTTATATACTCGAATGCCATGGTGTATAGATTATATCTAGAATTACTGTGACTGTAGCTGATTACACACTAATATGTAGACTGAACTTTATTTTTGTAGATATGGTACTTTAACCTAATCTAATCCTACTATTGACCGAACGAAAACCGGTGGAACTGCGAACAGTGCGAACCACATTGACGAAAGGCGACTACGGCGATATATATTACTACCTGCGACGTTTTTGTTGCGACATTTTTACTGCGACATAATTTCCGTGATAATTTGACGCTACACCATACAATATATACGAAATGATAATAGAATATTTTATTAGTTCATAATAAATTAAACAATAAACTAAAGATCTAGTAGTAAAATGATATAAAGTCTAGTAAAAATTATTTTAAATAGTAAATAACATTAAACACGTTTATGAAACCAATAATAACTACTTACTGATAAATTATTACAATGTACATTTACATTACCAATGGTCATATTATATATGTAAGGTAAGTGTAATTTTCGAGACAGTCCAATTGCACTTATTACCTAAAAAGAAATGGTCGAATTGCACTTGGGTTCAAAAAAAAGGAGTTAAAATTTAAGTTCACTATATTATGGAAGTTCACGTTTATTATTATAAATTATAATAATATTTGACGATTTAAAAAAACGAAATCACTAAAAAAATGATAAAAATGAAAATAATAAAGAATATTTGACGATTTTAAAAAATAAAAAAAAATATATAAATATATTATTACTACAAAAATTATTAAAATTAGTTTAAAAAAAAGTTATAATAATATTTGACGATTTAATATATGTATATTGTATAATATTATATTAACATAATGGACAATATGGTATTTATGTATAGAACTACGCCAATGATTAAAATCATTGTCAGTCCTAAGCCTGTAAGTGGGAAGGGAAATTAGTGTTTTATAAACGTTTAATCCCTTCGAATGTTGATATTTTGGTTGTAATAACTTTTTTGAGGCCAAGTGCAGTTCGACTAAAATAAGTGTAATTCGACCATACCCGTAATTTTCAATACTGTACAATATATCGTATAGATACCTAAAAATAATATCAACGTGTTTGGCAGAGGAGCAGATTTAAATAGATAATTTTATGAATAGGTAGGTAGTAAAAATGTTGAGTGAATATTGAGTATATACTAATTATATTATGTTATGGTCAACCCATCAACCATTATTAATAGTAAAGTAAGTATTTGTTGAGGTAAAATATAAATCTGAAAATTCTAATTTATTGAAATATTCATTTGAAATGTATTAAGCCATGTTGTTTTTTTCTGATAAAAAAAATTTAAATAACAATTGCGTAATATTAGTCGATTATAATTATTTGTTGGTTAAACTCGGTTGTAATCAATTTGTTATAAAAGTTTTAATTAGAGTTATTTTTATTATTAATTTTGCATTTCACTTATAAGTAATATGGAAAAATCCATCAATCAATAAAATTATATAATCAGATAATTATTATAAAGATAATAAGGCCTTTTATTCATGTTCATATTTATTAATATAAAATACTTTCATTAACAGTAACATATAAACAGTAATTATGTATATTACTATCACCTTTTTTTATTTAATTTAATATATTTATATAAATATAGTATAGGAAATGTATTTAGAGGTAATCTCTTTGTAATATCGATACGGCACTTCGGAGTTCAGGTGAATATACAATTTTAACTATTATAGATAATAATACCTATATTGAATATCCAATTGAATATGAAAATATAAGGGTATACCTACTTATAGAGTGTCAATAATATGTCTAGTTTAATACGCTAACTCACCTTTACATTCGTTGTATACTACATTTTTTAAAAACAATTTAACAAAATATGATATTCAGAAATCAGAATTCACTTATACTATCAAATATTAATTACAATAAATTAATGTTGACATTATTTCAAAAATTAAATTTCCCCGTGTAAATGACAAAACATCTAGCCTCACTGGAGGGAAGAACATATTTCCGGCCGTAGCCATTTCCTCCAAAAACGAGTTACGGTTTTCCTCCACTGACCATTTTCCTCCAATTAATAATAAATAAAACAATAAAATAATTAATATAAATAATTTTAATAAATATTAAAAATAAAGAATATTCTTTATTAAGATTAATCGGCTGCTGGTATAGATAAAGCCCATACCAGAACAACCAACATGTATCAACCGAAAATAATATGATCCTAGCAGGGCTTGCATTTGAAAAAATTCTGTTTTATGTTATTTACAATTAAAATTTATCGTTTATCGTTTATTAAATAGCGTTAATAAATATAAAATGTAAAAATAATAACTAATTCGGGTAGGTAATGGATAGGAAATATAATATATATATATATATCAATTCTTAGATTGTCGCATGAAATAAATGTTCTACGAAACCAATAGACCTTTTAAATAAATAGATTTTAAAATATTTCGTTTTGCATTATTTTTGGTCAATGATATTCTATTAATTACGTTTTGCGTTATGTTTTGTTTAATGATATATAATATATTATTTTGTTTTGCGGTATTTAATTATTTTTGATTATCGCTTTCCGTTATAATTACGTTTAAAAGTTTCAATCGTTTTTTGCCAAATATAACGTTATAATAACGTTTTCAAGGGCGCAAGGCCTGGATCCTAGCCTTACTCTGTCTTTATAATATGGAACGTATAAAACTACAACACTGTCTAAAATATTGAAGGAAAATAGATATAATTTCAGTCTAAAATAATATGGAGGAAAATGGAAACCAACCTTTTTTTGTGAAGTGTGGACAGTAGAGGAAAACGGTATCTCGTTTTTGGAGGAAAATGGAACCGCCCATATTTCTAAGCTAACTATTTAAAAAATTACCCACCCACTACCCCCTACTATATAATATATAATTTAAAGCTGTATCTATGGTAATTTAGAATTTTTGTTATAGAACGTCATCAATAATTTAGCATAAACAAAATACTATAATAATTAATTATACAATGTATAATGAATGTAATTCATCCGTGCAAATTTTAATTTAAAAAAAATAATAATAATACATTTCTTTCAAGCAATTTCATTAGGTAAACGTCGTTCACCGCTCCGCTGTATCCTTAGGTACTTCACTCATGAAAACTATTTAAAATGTACGTTTGCAACCACAGTTAGGTATGACTGGAATAAACTTTTTTATATTCAATTTCTTGTTATTGTATGCTATATTTGCCGGATGAAATGTTTCAATTTATAAAGTCGATTTCTTGAGGAGGGAATTTTATACCTTACTAAATGTATAACAGAGCGTGGTAAAAAATATTAGTTTACTAATCTTTGACGAAGATTGTGTCTCTATATTTTATAATGGGTTTCTTCTATGAAGTATTTTTTTAAATTATTATTTAAAACGAGTACCTACCTATATGTCTGTGAGTATTTTTATTTTTTTTTTTACACTCATATACGTACTTTTATTGAATCCAACTATAGGAAATTGCAATAATGACAAAACACATTAATAAACGATTTTGTTCTATACCTATAATAATATACTTTATTACATAATATAATTTCTTAGTACGATCACGTGATAAAAATGTTTTGTTTCATATATCAGTGTAGTCAGTAGCCAAAATTAACTTACTGTTTCCTAATTTTAATGGCCATCTCACGATAAAAAAAAACCCAAAGGGCTAAAGCTTATAAAAATCTTGAAATATGTAAGTTAAAACTTTATGAATTTTAAAAATGTCAACCCTATAGGTATATGTTTAAAACCATTAAGTACAAAATATTCATCCAGATAACAACAATTTACATTAATGCTTTTATTTTGATGGCATGTTTTTATTAAAAATCATTTTAAACTTTTATAATCGCTCAAATAACTTATAAGCTAATATAGGTAGGTACTGAAATAGTGTTCA
>WHPZ01552153.1:0-12356 GCA_016617965.1 Macrosiphum rosae | reverse complement strand
CACTTGCCCTTCGGCCCAGTCCACCCCTGGATATAATATGATACTAACGAACCATCCGATAGCTAGGGTATGAAGATTTAATGATTGGAGAAAATATGTATAAAAGCTATAGACGTAAACTTAAACGTATATTTATAATATATTATTTTTTGAAACAAAATCTTTAATCTCGTTATCCGTATTCCTTTTGACTGTCATGTTGGATTTAAGGACGGCCGGTAATTTTTTTTTAGATTAAATTAACACACGTAATTAGATAAAATAATAAAAGCGAAATACGACGATGGGAAAAACGACATTGGCGCAAAGAAATATTGGCTTCGTTACACACCATTGACCGTCCGTCGTCTAATTAAAATACATGAGATAATAATATTATGTATTATAGTTCATGGAGATAGTCTTTCATTCAGGAATAGTATTATGACCCGGTCTAGCTGTAGTACATACCTAGTATATTTTAATGTAGATAATTATTAAGAAATAACGTCTTCGCTTCAAATCAGTGGGGCTAAGGAGGCTATAGCCCTCCCCCCATTGACTGTGTTGAACTTTATAATTATATAATTGAATTTTATCAAGATTAATAAAAAAATAAAAAAGTGTAAATATGTTGGTTATCATTTGAAAAAATAAGTTGGTAACACCCACGTGACACTCTTTTTAATGATTTGAAAAATCTTGGTATTTGAATGTACTATGTTCCTTACTTATACTTAAAAATTTCAATGTGAGTTAGAATTATTGGGGTAAACCACCCTTATTATAGTATATGAACCTATAAAAATATGTAAAAAATAATGTTTCTTTGTTTGCATGTCATTTGTAGACTCAAAAACGACTGGACCGTTTTCGATTAAAATTATATCAATAGGTTCTTTGGAACTCTTAGGGTATTCATAGCATTTTTACAACCTCTATTATAAGTTACTATTACTGGGGTGGTCGGTGGATTACAGAAGAATTTTGACTGACGTAGATCGAATCTTTTATTTAAGTATGCTTACCATTGTTTACATATTATTATGATATGATTACCATTATAGTAAGCAAAAAATTAAAAACTATTAAAAATATATTTAAAACAAGAACAACCTTAAAATCAAATACTTGGAACACTATTATTTACAGTGATTACTTTTATGATTTGGCTTATTGAAGTCTGGACATATTTTTGATCTATAAACATAAATACGAATACCAATCTTAGTGATATTGGATTCTTGTCGGGTTTTAATCATTCATTGAATCTAACTCCAGTTTTTTGAGTTTACATCAAAAAAATCTCGTCCAGAATTAATAAGTGGAAAATCATAAATGTAATCATTCTAATATTTTGTTCTGGGTTCGTATTATATACTTCAACTAAATTAAAACGGAAAACGATAGAAAAATAAATTAGTTTTAACCTGGGTGAAATACAGATAGTACCTATACATACGTATAGTATAAAGTCATGAAAAATAGCAATAACGAACGACTATTGTTGACATTGACCTTTTCCTTTCCACTGCAATCGGAATATTATATTAAACATGTACTATGTATCTATATACTAAACTATCGATCTGCGGTGTCGTATATAAACATTATAGTATATATTTTAAATTTGCGAAACAATCAGGATCGAAGTAAGTGTAAAAGACCCTACGTTATCATCGCGTCCGGCCACGGTTTTGGTGGTCCGTAAAATATTAATGAATATAATATCATTATCTCGAGCAGTCCTATGTCAAAACTTCAATGTCCAAACACACACACAAAAACTTGTGTAGTAATTTAGTATTTGCAAATTCCAATTGTTTATGACGTCACTAGACGATTGATCCTTTACTCGTTCAACTGCAGTTGTGGTGGTGGCAGAGGCGATATAAATATGCATTCATTTTATTGAAGAAACCTCGCTGGAAGAGGAGCCCGTTGAAGGCTATCCGAGTGGATTTTAGAGACATTATTGGTGTCCGGCGATCGCCCTGATATGCTATGCGAAATGGCCCTTTTCTGTTTAAAATTATTCCCACTCTCTACACGCGGTCGTCCAAGACCCGATTATATAATATCGAACACCCCACCTTTGCAGACCGCCTGATTTGGTGGCCGTAAAGTGCAAGTGAAATAATATGTAGTAGTCCTTATGGCGTGGTCTCCGTTGCAGGTTGTGCACAAATTACCCGATTTTTGGCAAACACAAACATATTATTATTACAGTATAACGTTATTATTGAATAACTCGAAATCCGGTAAAACGATTGTGTGTATAGCGTACACGACGACCAAAAACAATACAATCGAAAAAGGTTCATTAAACGTTACAAAATTATATAATTATTGTCTTCACACTGCAAACCAATATTCCGTTTGGTATTATATGCTACAAAATTAAATCATATTCTATATTCATTTTGTAAAATTTGCTGATTATTAATTTTTTTTTTTTATTAAACTTAAGCCCGGCGACTATGGCCATAAGCTCATTTATTTTCAAACGATAAATTAATGTTTTTTCTTAAGCACATTGTGATGTAGTTTGATAAAAGTAAATGATATTTACGTATACTAAATATTAGAGTATAATAGACCTACAGCAGTTGATGTCTATTACGACTTACTATATTAATATTATTATAAATATAAATATTTTGATATTTTCTCAAGCGTAAGTTATGTAGTATCTACAACAGACAGAGTATAAAAATATCAAAGGTATCTAAGCCTTCCAAATGACTATTATTTTTGCAAAATATATAATATTATCGGTATCTTTTCTATTGGATATACTCGTGTGGACGAGATATTATTAAAGTTTGCACCTTTCACGAGTTTCGGATTTTACCAGTGTAGTAGATTATGTTGCCGGTAACGAGGTACGTAAACCGGCTACAGTACACACGATAACAGAAAGCATAAGATATTATGATGACACGTCGTGACAGAAACAGAATACAATCCTTTGTCTGAGGCACGGGTGTAATGTGACCTGTCGTCATACACCTATTATCCTCATCCCCGTCATCACCTCATCGAGTAGTTGTTAGTAGTAGTAGAGAAGTAGAAGTAGAAGTAGAAGTGAAAGTAGTAGTGTTAGTAGTATATTAGTACCTAGTAGTAGTAGTAGTAGTAGTGTACTATCGTAGTTAGTAAACTTGCCTATGAGTAATGCACTTTGTGTGTGTGAATGCGTGTGTATAATAATTAACAGAGTACACTAATTGGAGTTTGTGCAGAGCATATATTATTATGTATATATAAGTATACGTAATAATATATAGAATAGCAACAGCAATTTGTAACACAATATCGGCTAATAAATTTACCTGGGACGCTTTGATAATCGTGCTGACTTCGTATTCTGCAGCCGAGTAAAGTGTCAACTCACGCATACAACATTAATGAAATGCGTGCGAATTTTCGAAAGAAATACGACTAACAGTTTCAGGTAATCACTACGAATTCTATAGTTTAGTGCTGTGTAATCAGGCACACAACTGCGGTTTTAATTCCTAAAACAGGTGGCAAAAAATGTTTTGACGTGCGTTTAATATCATTTTATCAAGTTGTGGTATTTTTTTTTTTTTTTATCAGTTTATAATGCAAGTAACGTGTGCTTGGATTAGATTATAATAATATGTTAAGTCTGGTGTTATATTATAACCACACAAATGTAATACAAAAAAAATATGAAATTAAACTAAAATAAAAAAAACAAAATGTCAAACTTTGTATATAATATATTAATATGATAATACAATTCAGCGAATTTAGTATTACTTAATATGAACAATGGCGTAAACACATCCAAAACACGTGAAACTATTTTAAAATCGAATAAAAGTTTCTAACTAAACAGTTTTTTTTTAAATAAAAAACATCCAGGAACTCAAAAATGTCGTTGTTTTTGTTGCCGTCTGAAAACAATAAAATCCTGAAGCTGTTTATCGATTAAAAATTTTAAGCAGTAGGTACCTGTAAGCAGCACGATTTAGTGTGCAGATATTGTTATCATGATGTAGAATTATGATATAATATGAATCAATAAAAAAAGTAGTATAAATATGTGGTGTATAATATGAATCAATATTACTTTTATTTTTTGTCGACCATAGTCATATCAGCATCGTTAGCCATTATTTCATATTCGTACCAAACTTCTAAGTTTATTAGGTATACGTTTTTCTAGGTACCTACCTACATATTTATAACTATAATAGTATTCTGTGTTTATACATGACATTTCGTTATTAATGTATAACTTTATACTAATGGCGACTCACAGTCTTACCGACTTTCGTGGTGTTTAGCAATGTAAAACGTAATAGCGTTATTATTATTATTGTTATTTTTTTTTCATTGATAATAAATTTAATTTAAATTTGTACGTTACATGCGAACGGTTTATGTTCAAACAAAATATAATTATACACAGCGGATCGGAAGGTTCACATGAACAAGCGCTGTTTAAGTTATTGTTCAACAATTCATTTTGCAACTTTTACGAGCTGCAAACATTTATTACGAGCTGTATATTTTTCAGATTTCGGTTTTAGAGCAGGAATACTAGTACACTACACAATGCAGATCGGGTTTAATCGGCGCAGAATAGCATAACAGTTTAAGTCGTGAAAGTTGTACAGTGAAAACCGAATAACACCAAAGAGCTATATAGTTTCAGGGGCGTCATTTCAATTTTTTTTTTTTTGGTACGCATAAATATTGAGCAGACCACTATTTTTTATTTCGACATATTTGACATTATTAATATTATAGTAGTATAATAATGATTATTAACACAATTAAAAGAAAGTAAAATGACATAATGCGAGCCGTAAGCAGCGCAAAAGCTATAAATGTCTAAATTTAATACCCAAATTCCCAAGTTCCCAAATTGAAACTTCAACAATCAAATTAAATAAATACAATAAACAATATAAAGCAATACAACAGATATGCACAGAATAAATCAGCAAAATAAATTAAAGCATAGGTGATTATAATGAATTAAAAGTACATGTTTATTTTTATTTTTTAAGATTAATTCATACAAGAGGATACCTCCTCGTCTTCATGTTAGAAATATATCAAACATATCACAATTTAGAATTTTAGGTACGCAAATGTATACCCTGCGTACCGCAAATGATGCTCCTGTATAGTTTAGACTTAATGTATTATTATTTTAAACTTAGTCATGTAATATTCATATATATTATGTTTAATGGAGTTGGGTCGTAGGTATATATTCGATAATGTACATTACACAGAGGCCAAAGACTCTTTGGATAATATTATGTTATTTAAATTCGCTTTCCTTGGGAGTTTGACGTTTGTAGTAAACCCTGAACCCAGTATAGTTATTTTGTGAATTTCAATAGACTATAGATTAATACATATTATACATTTAGTATAATTTATGATATATGTAATGTAGGTATGAATAGTCAATATATTGTGTACGTGTAAAGCCTAAATAACAGGAAGTCTAGATCAAAGGTGAAAAAAAACAAGTTGTTTTTACTTATTGGCATAATAACGAAATTCTACCGTAACTGGCAGTGATATTAGAATATAGGACATAACGCCACCATACGTCATTGTTAGAACTCATATAAATACGGGTAGAGCACCTAGCATTATTTAGAAAATTGTCAGATGGACTCAAAAGAGGCGTCGGATATCGAATGGAAAAAAAATAGATTTTTCAACATAAAAGAAATTCGAGACCAGCTGACGAACCACGTTCAACAGAATCAAGAGACTCACGCCATTTTTAGTAACAATTTGGTTTCCACAAGCAATCCAGAAAAAAATCAGTTCAAAGGACAACACAAGCCAGCAGCGCTTATTCACAGAATGCAGTCCAATGAGAAAATAATTTCCAAGAGGAGCCAAGCAGTTCAAACGACGGATTTCACCTCTAATAAGATGAACAAAGTGTAATTTGTTATTACTAAACTATACTATGTCAAATCTGTTGTGAGTTAAGAGTAGTACGCAGTAAATGTATACGAGAAGTAACGGATCAACCGAAGACTATATAGCTTTGTCAGCAGAACCTGAGTCGTCAAATTCAGTTTTAACAAATACATTTAATTCGGACCGGGAGTACAAAGAATACAGAAGATACGAATATTTTGGTAAATTTAAATCAAACCATAAGAAAAAATTTACTAGACGAAACAAATATTATGTCAATTCAATTAGATTTTGTAACTGCTTTAAGATCAATTCCCGAATTCGCAGGAGGAAGTCTTCGCTTCTTTTATTTCTCGATGTGAATTTGTTTTTTGCAAAATACCCGAGGGTATGAAACCTGATATTTTAGGGGCAGTACTTACCAAACTTCTCGCTGAAATATAAAATTCTATTTACATATACATATACATATTATGCCAGTAAGTACCTATAATAATATATTATATTTTCACCGTTAAATCATTTAAATTAATACAGTAAATTATAAATGAATGAAATCCTGGAGCTGTTAATTGTTATTGAAAATTAAAAATATTGAACCTCAAGTGTACGCGTATTATAATTTATAGTATAATGAATTTGATTCGAATATGCATCGTTATTAATTTTTACTCATATGATATTAAGATACATGTTTAATGCAAGTCATAACTTACGAGCATGTATAATGATAACGACTTTGTGTAGAAACATATTTCAATGCGTCTTTCTTTAAAAAGTTTACTTGCACGAGAAGCGCATAATATTTTACTTTACTTTAATTATATATTATATTTTCGGTATGAACTGGAATAAAATATCAGTGTTACGAGGTACCACGTGATTTTGGGTTGCCTGTACACAATTAATTTCACTATAATATAATAATAATATTGCCCAAACAAACAGTAAGAAATAAAATATTTAAAACCAAGGAATCGAATGTTTTTTTTGTGATTACGGTGATGAATGATGATTGATGATTGATGGTAATGCACCATTCCTTAGAGAAAAACGTTTAAACATTAATAGTAGTAATAATATTATATATTTTAACAAATTTGTATAGATTTGCAAGTCGCAAACGCGGGAGCATTTTAAAAATATGGACACACGTTTTGATTAAATGTCAAAATAAAAGCATTCACATGATTTCCACCTATAGCATAAAAATTGGAAGGAAACTCTGATAACAATGTAATATTATGACGATATCACTCCGACGCTTATTATGAAAACTTAAACACTGTCTTGAACGTTTATTTTATTATTATTATTATTATTATACACTCAGCATACACGATAACCAATTAATATAAGTGACTATTATTTTAATCATTATTACATAATGACTATCTTTCCTCGCGAAAATTAAAATAAAACACACAATCCAATCGATATCGGAAATGAGGCATGGGGTAGGTGATGTATTATGTACTATAATAATAATTATATACCCACGCGTGGTATACACGTGGGGAACCAAGCGATGATAATAATAAACCATGTTATATATTTATGTTATTCGTCGTCGGAAAGTTCGTGCCAGAAACGAAAATACAGCAGCTATAGCAGTGTATATATTATACACCATTATTATTATTTATATAATAGCAGCTACCACCGACCACCGTATATCATTATCTAATGAAGTAATTTAACATCGACAACTACGGTGTATATAACATGTATACAGTAACAGTATATACACACAAATCGTGGTAATCCTTAATTGAACGACGGTTACGGATTATGCGCAATCCCGGGGCCCTAAACGCGTTTAATCGTCGTGAGGAGCAACAGCTGTGCGGCGGCATATTATATACGGGTCCTTCCGTATAACCACCACGTCGCCGTGGCTGTTTCCGCCGATGGCTTAGGTATAAACGTACATATTTACATTTATATATATACATATTATAATATATACCATGCATATGCATGCGCGTTGATGGAGCGGCGAGGGGGACAGATAGATGTGCAGAGTGAGTAAGAGTGAAAGAGAGAAATAGAGAAAGAGACAGAGAGACAGAGACAGAGTGAGAAAGAGAGAGAGGAAAGACAGCAGTGACAGACGGGAAATCGGGAGATACCTAGTCGCCGTTAGAGCTTCGTGGACTGATGTATAAACTTTTACAAACAACGTGCGGAGTCTGTCCGCGTCAGAATATTCGACCGTCTAATCAGTGTATATACGAGATCGCCGGTGGTGGTTATATTTAGCTCAAAATCCGTTAAGGTTTTACCTTTACGTCAGGTCCAAAACCGTGGACCAATTAAGGAGTCTGTGAGGATATCGCAGGGGATAACCCCATCTACTCCGTCGCTATAATATAACATTGTACATTATATTGTTTACTTCGACCACCGCCGCGAGGAGAAAACTGTTTACACTGTTACGCTGCTTCATTCACGGTGACGTCATCACGCATGTAATCTCGAAACGAGTTATTTGTTTCATAATACCTAGGTATTCGGTATGATTTTCGAGAAAGTATATATTAGTAAATAATTAATAATTATATTAAATTGTCGATTTTTAATATCATTTTAATGGTACCTAGTCGATCGTAGGTTCTCTGCTGACTAGAAAATTCGATATTACCGGCACGGTGTGAAATACAAAATATATTATGATTATCAGTACTTCGACTCTATCGATAAGCTGTCCATATTTATATGTATTATCGTATCTCTAATACGATAGGAATATTAATGGATATTTAAGGTTTATATATATTTTTTTTTTTATTTCTTCTTCAAGAAGATAATGGGCCCCACTGAACATGTTATACGTATAATTTACTATATTAACATGTTTCACATTTGACAAATTTAATAAAGTTGTCATATAAAAATTACTTATACTTATATACTTAAACCTCAGTTAGAAAATACGTTTCGGATGAATTAATATGGTTTAAATTGGTTTACTTTTAGTAAATATTATTATTAGGATGCAACACGAATTTGATGTATTATTTTCTGATTAAATACTGTTCGGACAGAATATAGTTCTTACAATAATATATGTTTTCTCCTTGCAATATTTTTCTGTTCAAATAAGGCTGTGATGAAATATTTTCAGTTGTAGCTGCTTCTAGTGTGAATTCATGTTATAAAAATTGAGGAAAAGAAAATTTTTGGTTTCTATATGACGTATATAAATATCATTAATTATTTAGTATTTATTTTACACCTCAAGGCAGGTACAAAAAATATTCATTAATTGTTTAAACTTTTTCTGATCATATTTTGTAATTTTATTTTGTTAGGCGCCATTTCGAAAAACCTATGTAATAATCACTGAAATATTGTTTAGTTTTTGAATATTAAATACTATAGCTTATAGTTTTCCTTCTGTACTATCACTATACCAAACGAGTGGTATAATATATTGCTCGTTCTCAATACACGGTGTGTGTTACACTAAAAATTCAAAGGTATAACCTGCACGCGTATAGGTACCAGCTAATCCGAGTTCTTTCTAAAGTATATTATTATATCGTTTGCGTGTTTAAAAATTAAACCATAAAGTTATAATGACTTTGATTTATTCATGCCCCGACCGCGCCGAGTATATTATGTACTTTATACATACATATTGTATGTGCGTAGGTATAATAATAATATTGTTACGTTAACCCGGAATAACGAGAAACCGTTCACGTGGTCGCTCGACCGGAAAAGCAAACATTTTTATCTTTTACCTCAAATGCCATCACTGAAAATTAATGTACACCCGAGTACCTACAACAGCCTAACTGATACGTATATAATATGTATGCGCCTGTGTGTTTACAAGTAGAGTACGCCGACTGTAAATAATATTATAATCGTTGATCAACACTGCTGGTGCTGCTGCAGTACACTATACCTTACTATATTTAACGGTATATTGGTTACGCGGCAACAGCGTGCATCCAACAGATTAACTCGAAATGCATTTAGGCGAAGGTTATAATATCATATTATTATTACATTAAGCGTTGTTATTTGATACTTCCGGCTGAGCTGTATAGTGTGTGTATTATTGTCGTCATTGTTATCATCACCCTATCGCCGAGAAATCAAAGTCAAATTAAATAATTTATGTATGTATATATATATATATACTATATTATATAATAATTAATGCGTATTTTATTAACTGCGCAGATGGGGTGTATTAAAGTTAATGAAACGCACCAGATGTTAATTAAGCTTAGTAACAAATGAGAAAACTTCTGATGAACCATAAACAATGATTAATTATTCAATGGATTTCCGAACGAATGAATTGTAAAAGCATCGTTCTAAGAATATTATATTATATACAACACTCAAACCGATGCAATATTAGAATAATAGGTACAAAACGGCAAATTTTAAACGTGCTTGTTTCTGCATAAAAATGTAATTGAATAATAAAGTACCTATACACGCGTACAGTTAATCACATTATCGACTTCAATGATAGTAACAAAAAAAATATAGCATATTATAATTTAAATTTTGAATCAGAGTTACTAGAAGAAATAATTTCACAAATTAAGATATTATTGTTTTTAAATCATTTATGTTTATAATTTTTAAAATATTTATTATTTTATTTTTACAACTAAATTGGCATATTATGAATCACGTGGCAGTTATATTATCACCTATGCAGACAAACGTTATAGGCAACGAATTGCGGACATTTCCCATTTTTATAAATTATTAATTATATTTTACTTTATACCTATCAATTTTTTTTTGATGTGAAAACATCTTATGTGGCTTTCAGACTTTTCAGAGTAAAATTTTTCGACTGTTATTCCAGAGTTACCCTTTTCGTGTAACGCTGGCACAGCTGACGTGCTGATTGGTGGAGAATCGGAGCGACGCAACGATATAGGCCGACTTGTGCTCAGGGGGAGTGGCTTCATTACGATCGCGGAAAACACCGAAAATTCTTTTGCCACAAACAGTCTAATTCGAACGTCAGACTGGACTCGGCCTTGGAGATAGGTCGAGATCGGAATTCGTGCAGATCGAATTTTCCATGGAGGTAATATTTTCGGACTTGTGATTATTTTCCAAATTTTTCGAAAAACACCGAAAATTCTTTTGCCACTAACAGACTAATTCGGACGTCAGACTTCGATGTTGTTTTTAATTAAATTTGTTCGTAACTTTTATATAATATATGCGTCATAATAAAACTATATTTTAATCTTATATATTATATATTTTCCCATCTTCTGAGACACACACGTTTTTTTTAATTTTTATTGTTTCAAGTTGATCAAACATAATATACATTTATAATCTATTATATTTATGAAAATAAAAACTATTTTATATTTTATTTAAAAAAAAATTTGATTATAAATAATATTATAATATGAAATTCAATATTATTAGTCAATAATTAACTATAAAAAAATGGGGGGAAATGTCCATTTACCATAGGTAACACCTAATACTATACTATTGTAAACTGACGAGAAAAACTTACACTTCGTATAAGTTATACCTACTGACTACTTCCTACTGATTAGGCGGAGTTATGAAATACTCGTAGGTATCATTCGACGTTATTATTACTTGCGTTTGGTCGTTTCGGGATGAGTATACAATGTTATTATATAAAATCGTTTGAAAATAACAATATTAAACAATATTAAACACGATGATATCACTATCATTATTATATGGAACGTGTTTTCCGCTCGAAAGAATATTATGGTTGTACTCAGTACCTTGACAGTATATAGTATGAAGGTTAGAACACACACACACACACACACACACTGCAGGTGCAGAATTACGTGATGATGAATCATCTCCTCGCCCGCTTGAACGTAATATAATATAATATATTATATAGTAACGTGATACAAGACGTAGTTCTTCGCGTCTCGACGTCTGGCGCTGGTGTGGCGCGTATGGTGCAGCACACACTTTTGTCGGCCGAAAAATTGCATGATGGATGACCAACGGTGTCGACGAGACGACGATGACGACAACGACGACCTGTTTTGTTACCTCGGAGCTGCACACATCGTGATGTATAACCCCGCCGCTTCCACCGCCGCCGCCGAATAATAATAATAATAATAATAATATACGTTCGTCAGAGTAATGGGGTCTCCGAGCGGCGAAAAGGAATATGAAACTGGCGACGATTAAAACTCCGCTGTTCAATATAATAAAATACACACACACACACACACACACACACACACATACACACACGCACAAAGTTAGGTATTACAGATGTATGGTGACGTCTGAGACGGTACTGTTATCATCCTCATCACCATCATCATCATCATCATCATATCTCTGTTGAACATCGATCATTCTCGTGCAGAACGTCAACGCGTTTATAATGTATGTTATTATTATATTACAATACTCTCGACCCGAATGACTTCTTT